>NEWO01000504.1:322922-353677 GCA_003013225.1 Phalaenopsis aphrodite | reverse complement strand
GATTTGGAAAATAAAAGACTGCATCAATCTCATATCCCAATAGTTTAAATAAACGAGTCTAATAGCACAAGTAATGCATTCTTCACGAAGGATAAACACACTACTTACTGGTAAGGCTCGATTAAATAAACTAAAGATTGTATAACATCTGTTAAGTCTGCGAAACCATTTTTTATTATAAGCCGATAAGTTCTCCTATTTAATGTGAAGGATTAAATATGGTTTATATTAATCTAGGTTCAGAAATGCTGCTTATAAGGGCAAGCCCCTATAGTTAATTACATCCTAGACAACTAAAGTCACCTAAGAAACCTCTCAATAAAAATCAAGAGATATTATCTTCAAGAAGTTTATAGAGATACGACGTTTCAACGAGATCGGACAACGAGGTGTGAAAGGGGAAATGCTCAAATTTAGAACATTTTATTTTGGAATCCGAAGGAGGAATAACTAGGGGATGTCATAGATCCTGAGGAGAACCTCGATGACTTCCGAAACTATCCTACTGTTTGGCTTCACTTTAGAGAAGAGATTTTTAAATATTTCATCCTGCCAATTTTATTAATCAGGGCTTACATTTGTGTAAAACGATCACACAAATAACCCGAAAGATGTGAGGATTTAGGTATTACGAATGACAACCTCAGAATGCTAAGGCGAGTTATGGTTTATATTGTATAGTAGAACCATACGAAGGACTAAAGATAAGTTGAGGATTTATGTTGAAAAAGCAAACAACCTCGAAGTCCTATGAATTTTTTGTTTAATTTTAAAGAGAAGATATGCTGTTATAGATCCTCTTGTTATTGTAGATTCTCTTATTGTTGTATATCATTATCGTAGAATGCTGGCTACAGGAAAGCTCCAAGCTCCTCGATGAAGTAGCAGGTTTTAATTTTAGAAATGTCAATTGAGGAGATAAGGAAAATATCATGTTTTAGAAGTCACATTTTCTAGTGTGTCAGGTCATGATGTCAAATCAATTATTTCCTAAGTTTATGGTTATTTAAATTTTATGGGGGATAATAAAGTTGATTATAGTGACATAAGTTAGAATCCCACGATTGCCTTGTTCTGGCACCACTACTTTATTTCGGATTCACTTAGTCCAAATTATTTTACTAAACTTAACTTAATGAGTTCCATACTTTCATTTAGGTCGTGGGAAGTCTCATTAGCAATCGTAGGTTACCTCCCCCAAGGGAATCTTGATCATCCGATAGAGACATTTTAATTTAATTTTAATTTTGGTTTTTTTTAATGTTTGTGATTAAATTTTGAGTTGTCTTATATTTTGAATATTGTGGTGGTAAATTTTATCTTGTTTTATTTTTAAAATTTTTGTTTTGGTTTCAGTTCTGTGGCTATCCTAAAAGTTTTAGCTTTGACATGTAGGGTGACATTGTTGTTTAACATACAAGTTCATGAGCAGGAGAAGTATAGTAAGGAAAGTGCAGGAAAAGAAGATGTTGTAAACTATAAAAGCATACTTGTTTAGTCTTCTCGTTCATCCACCTGAAAATTCAGTACTTGTAAGACATATGTATATAGTTTTGCAGGACTTAAAGCATGCTTATAAAAAAACAATAGGAAGTGCAAGTTCAAGGTGTGTCTTCCAAATCTTATGTCATATCATAATGAGTCTTATTTATCTAAGTGTATATATGATTTCTCAAGCAAGGCATAATGAGTTTAATCATACTTCAAGATATCCAAAATAGTGTGAGAAGAGTCTAGGGACCAGGCCTCAGCATCTCACAATCCCTTGAAAGTCCCGAGTTTGTTCAAACTCATTATGTTGCTTAATAATTAATCCTTATCATACCCTTATGCTCAATGAACTGATGCTCTAGCCAACCCTAAGGACATGGTAATTATCACTTGATTTTTTATTTGTAAATTATATAGGTAAAGACCTTTAAGGGCAAATTGGTTTAATTAAAGAGCTTAGCACTTTGATTTTAAAGATGGGCATGTAGTGTTTTTTTTTTAATTTTTAAATTAGTTATAGATTGTTTTCTAAATCTCATTAAATAAAATTTTGTTTAAGCCTAGTGCACTACTAAGTCCTTAAAAGATTAATGGGTAGATTTGTAATTTTAGAAAAATATTTAAGTGTTTATACCTTTAATCCTTATCATGAATTTTAAGTCATTTCAAAACCATTAATTGGGTCTTAAAAATTAGTGAGTTATATTCTTCCAAAAATTAAACCCCTCAGCTTCACATCTTTTTTTTTATTTAAATATTCTTCCAAGTTTTATCAATGCTAAGGAAATTAAAAATGTATCCTTTACAAGACCAAAGTGAGGTTAGTTATAATAATTTATCCCTTTCATATTCAAATCATTAAAACATATCAATTAAGATTATTTGTTGCCCATTTAGCCATTTGGTTAAGCCTAAATATTAATTAAGTCTTAAATTCCAAAATTACCCTTTTGCCCCTAAGACCCTAATACCCTATAATTCATTAAATTAAACTAAAATGACTTGAAAATTTTAAGTTACCCCATTCATGGGTTAATTAAAACATCAAAGGATAAAATGTGATTTTTCCCAATTTATTTAATTTTATAATTATTTCTAATACAAAAGTAGGGATTTTTCAATCAAAATTTAATAACTAAATCAAAACAAAACCCTATCCTTAAGAAAATTATTGGAGGTTCACCTAGGTTAGAGGACCACTTGGTCCAATTTTCATGATTTTTAGAGGTTTAATTTAATTATTAGAATTTATTGTTTGTTTTGAGCATTAATTAAATATAAAATATTGTATAGGTAGAAAATTAAGTTTTATGTTTTTATTAAATCTCTTTGAGTCTATGAAACCCAAAGAAACAAATTTCAAATTTTTTTATATATATTTCAATTATTGGAATTATTTTAGTGAGAAATTAGAGAAAATTCATTTTAAGCCTTTAGAAATTAATATCTTGACTTAGAAAATTAGGAAAATTATTTTAATTAGTTTTAGGTGATCAATAAGTGAAATGTGACATTTTATTAGATTTTTACAATTTTGGAGTTTTTATAATTTTTAATTAATATTTAATTATTTAAATACCCAAAATAACCCAAAATGAAGTATTTATTTTGATTCTAATTTTATTTTTCTTAAGTTCCTCTTGTCCTAAGGAGCTCCCAAAACTAATCTGATAATTTTTTGAGTTTTATTTTAATTATTATAATTATTTTAATGTCAAAAGTGTGATTTCACTTGATTAATTCATTTGAGTTGTCAAATTAACTCCAATTGACTTGATACTTTTATGAAGAGCTCCTCTGACATTAAATCACAATGTAGAATAATTTTTAAGTCATTTACATTTATAATCACTCCAAATTAATTTTATTTTATTTTTTAGGGTTTGTGACAATTATAATTATTTTTAATGAGTCAAACCAAGTTTATATTTTTCTTAGGATTCTGTGAGAACAGTGAATCTACCAAAAAAAATTTTGTATTTTTCTTATGAGTATTTTGATTTTTATAATTTTTTTACCAAAATAGGGAACATTAACTTAAAAATTAAATATCTCTAGTTAGAGATGCCCTCTGACCTTAGAAAAATCAGGGGAGATACCCAGCAATAGAGACATCAAAAGCCCAAGGTGTCATGCCATGGTGAAATGTCTATGAAAATGGAGAATCTAAATAAGAAAAATACCATTTAATTAATTAAAAATAATACATACATAAAAAAATATGAGTCAATTTCCACATTGTTATCCTCTGTTCACTGAGCAAGAGGGTATTTTTATTTTATTTTTGTGATTTTTTTTTTACACAGAGATATGCATTTTTGAAGTTCTGATGTATAAATAAATAAGAAAAAGCCCTTAATTTTCTAATTTTACTACTCATCCTCCTACGCGTCGAACAGACACGTGTCGTTGCAGGATTGGACACCATTATCTGAGTCAGCCTCCCGATTTACGAACCGAAGTGCTGTCCAATCGCATCAAGACCCTCCATTCGATACACGCTCCATGAGATGGTCCTCCTTCATCGTCCCAAATGAGCTAAATTGCGAGCCGTCCATATTTAAACCCTGATATCTCTTTCAACACTTAACCAAATTAAGTGTGGTTTGTTTCTATAGACTCATCTTGACTAGGAGAACATGTCTATATGGTTGATCAAGCCTCAAATCAAGTTTATAAGCATGGAGAATTAAATGATGCTCGGTTTAACAGGAGAGTTCAATAACTTTGCTCAAGAGATCGGGCTTCGATTGGGTGCTTCCAAAAGCTTGTCTTGAATCCAAAGAGCTCTAGATGAAGCCTCAAGCTATGGTGAAATGCCTAGGTATGAAATCGACCATGGACAATTTAGGGGTTTGATCAAAGTCCACCTTAGGATGCTCCGCTGATGGGGATATTTTGGGGGATCTTTATCTCTCACTGTGGGCATGGTGTGAGTGCAATTAATTTGAGTTTGGTGGAGTTTTGGGGGTGTCCTGTTTTGGCCTTAGTTTTGAGCTCTAAAATTGTGCTCGAGCAGTGGGCTTGAGGGCTTGAGGATGGTTGGTTTGAACTCAAGAGGTCTTGAAGAAGCTTTGAAAGAAATTTAGTAGAGTCTCCCAAAGGAATTTCAAGCTCTCTTAGTTTGGCCATGGAGGGTGGGTGTGCTTTGGGTTGCTTATGTGGACGCCAAAAATGTGAAAAAATCCAATTGGGATGAGACAACTTGGATGGGTTTAATTTTGAGTTTTGTCCTAGGTGAGCTTTTGGACATGGCTTTTCCAGCAACCTAGGTGGCCAGCTGGTCAGGTTCAGGTCACCATTTGACTCAGGGAGGTAAGGGCTTGGGTTTGGTGAAGTCAATTGGGGTTGTCTATGGGTAAAGGTGTAGTATTGAAATAGTATGGGGAAAGGGCTATTTTGAGTCAATTTGGGTCAAATCATGGTTTGTGGTTGGACTAAATCACCAAGGCTGGTTTGGGTGCTGAGGGAATCAGATGATTCAGCTTAATCATCATAGCGAGGTCTCTATCCAAGGAGATTTAGCTAATCATGGGTTAGAGTGATTCATGCGAGGGGTAAAAGAATCTTAAGGATATTTGAAAGTGGCTTGGCCTCTTGCCATTATTAGCTTGATAATGTGGCATGACTCTCATGGCTTACCTATGGCTTGGGAGTGGCTTCATGGCTTGTCCTTGGCTTGGCTAATTTTCATGAGAAGGGATTTGTGAATATATGGGGAATTTTAGTGGAGTTTTTCATGAGGCTTTTTTAGAATAATTTGATCATGAATTTAGGACTTAGGAAATGATTTTGATTAAATGGATGATGGAGGGAAATTTTGTCATGTAGGTTTTTTGAATGGCTTAAAGAATTGAGATTTTAAGATTGAAACTGATTTTAGGCTAAAATTTGGACTAATTAAATGTTAATTTTGGTGTAGTGACATGTCATGAAGGAATTGGAAAAATTTCAAGAGATTTTGAATTGAATTGGGGGGTTAATTTAGTGGATTTATGCATATGGTCAAAATTGGGCGCCTTTTATTTGGTCAAATTGGGCTTGCAATTGGATCAAATTGAGCCAGAACTTTGCTTAGATTAAGATTAGAGATATTGAATTTTGGTTTAGAATTGAAATTGGGCAAGTTTGGGTTCAATTGGGCCAAGATTGAGGCTAATTTGGGAAAATTATGCCTTTAAGAGAAAATTGGGTCTTCTGGTAAAATTGGTCAAATTAGATCAATGTGATGGTTGAAAATTGAAATTGGGAATTTTTGGGATGATTTTGGAATTTTTGGAATTTTTTGGGTCATGAAGGGCTTTTTGGGGGTGTTTTTGGAATTTGGTCATTTTAGTGAATTTGGGTCAAGATGATTTTTTGGGCAAAATTGGGTAATTTTGAGAGTTTTGGCAAAAATTAGGGTTGTAGGGGTATTTTGGTAACTTGGTGATTTTGGGTTAGAATGGGCAAGTAAGTCATGAAACCATGCCAAATCAATAGGAGCCATGTGAGAACTCATTTTGGATGCTCAATATGTTGTTCCTAACACTCTTAGCCAAATACTAGAGGTATAAGTTCATTCATATGAACTTTTCAAAAGGAATCATGAGACCAAATCAAAGGATCTTAGGGTTTGGGGTATGCAAAAAAGTTTAGTGTGTGTAATCCATTTTAACCATCACCAGACCAACCAAGTTTAGTCCTAAGGTCTAACCATATTATGGGAGACTCCCCTTGAGTTCCTTCATACTGATCCCACCTACTAAGTGCTAGATGTTAGGACCAATATGTGGAACTTCAAGTTGAGCAGAGAAGAATTTGGAATTTCTAATGGTGATGGTTCCTTTTCTAGTCTTCTAGGAATAGTCAACAGGAAAATCCTATGGTTGTACCCTAGACTATTAAAGAGGAAAAAACAAGATCTCAACCAAAAATGAGGAACAAATTGACCCCCAATAGGTGTGGTGTGCTAGACAAGCACACCGCATGTATTGGCATTGACCGACGAGATCAACTAATCCAACATAAATTTTCTAAGTCAATAGACCTAGAACAAAGAGTAGGTTTAAGTGAGCATTGTTTCCACTGGGGAATTTGCAAGTCAATATCCAATCAGAACAAAAACTTAGAACTCCCGCTGGGGATTTAGAAGGTGGATTCCAAATTATCAGGCTTCAAGTATATTGGAGAATGAGAATTAGGTTTTAGGTATTGAACCCAGAATGGGAATTCAAATTCGGGTGTCAATCCTGGAGAGAGAATCAGATGCCTCACTCCATTTAAGGTGGTCTTAAATAGATCTCGAAAGAATGAGAATGGGATGTCTTACTTCATTTAAGGTGGTCTTAAACCTATCTCATACAAATAGGTAGAGAATCAGATGCCTACTCCATTTAAGATGGACTTATACCAATCTGAAAGGATGAGAATAGGATGCCTTACTCCATTTAAGGTGGTCTTAAACCTATCTCAAAGATATGGGTAGAGAATGAGATACCTTACTCCATTTAAGGTGGTCTTAAACCAATCTCAAAGGATGAGAATAAGATGTCTTAATCCATTTAAGGTGGTCTTAAACCTATCTCAAACATATAGGTAGAGAATTGGATGCCTTAATTCATTTAAGGTAGTCTTAAACCAATCTTAAATGATGAGAATAGGATTCCTTACTCCATTTAAGGTGGCCTTAAAGCTATCTCGAAGATAAGTGTCACATTAGGGAGGAAAGATCTAAGACTCATATCCAATCTAAGAGGTAGCAGAAAAGATCAGATTGAGAAGGAAAGCATAAGAACCCAAATCTAACTCAAGAGTTGATCGGGAATATATCACTACATTGGGAAGGAATGGTCAAGGACTCAAATCCAACCCGAGAGGCAGCAGAAAAGATCAGATTAAGAAGGAAACCACAAGGACTCAGATTCTACTCAAGAGCTGATTGGGAATAGATCACTACATTGGGAAGGAATGCTCAAGGACTCAGATCTAACCCAAGATGTAGCGGGAGGGAACCAGAATATCATTACTGACCCCGAGAATAATATGAAAATAGTGCAAAGAATTTTTTGTGTTTGGGCTCATAAATATGTGTCATGTGAAGATCGACATTGGTGAGAAAAATTTGTGAAATTTTTTGCAGAATGTGCAATTTTGTGGGAATACAAAAAAAATTGGTGTATGTCGGGATAATCGCGCTATGCAAGCGGAGAGTAAGAAACCTCGGACTCGAGAGAAACAAACTCAGCAAATTTTATCATTTTCTTTTCTTGTTGTTTTTATCACATTTAATTATTAAAATATATTTTCAAATTTTATTTTTTTTATTAATATTTCAAAAATATTTGAAGTTTTAACATCAGGTTTCCATTGGGTCGTTCTTCGTTCATTATAATTTAGAACCAATGCATGGTTTTGTGGCCCTTTATTAATCGCATAAAGAGGGCAATTTGACAAGCAAGTTGAAATCTGAAAGAAATTTCATTAATCTGCTTCAAATACGAGTTACATACTAAGTACGTGCTAAAGTATAAAAAGACAACATGTTGAATACATCTAAAACATCATGTATTGAATACATATCATAAGTTGAACATATCAGACACATGTATCATCATATCTGCTGCATCAAAACACGATACAAAAAGGTGTCCATTGACTGTCCATCCTAAGCGGGGTGATCTCCTGATCAAGCTGACCTACTAAGCCACGCTCCAAGACAAGAACTCCATTTGTGTGTGCTTAGAGGTACAACCTTATCATACTTCATAAGGCTTTAGTTCTTCCAATTCTGGGTCCGGACGGAACCCCCGTGGTTTTTTGTTGTCTTGCATTCTTTTGAACGTTACAGATACTTTGGGATTTCGCACTCCCAGGATGCAGTGTTTAGTTAAATCAGTCCCATTTCCTTTTAAGACCAGTACTGAACCCATCAACTGTGGAATCTCAACGAACCCTCTGAACTCTTTGGGGCTAATGATGTCAATTTCTTTTTCAAAGATTATGTTGCTCCTGCTCATGAAAGACACTGTGCAAAAAGGTTTGATGAAGTCATGGTGGTCAATATGGGGAGGGATCTAATCCATCTTCTCATAAATGTTGATAATGTAGCTTTTAAGGATGCAGCCGGGTGGTAGTATAATCCATCGAATCAGCCTCTTGATCTTCCTCTTTATTGCACATATCATTGGATCCACCTCATTATATTCTAAGATCCCAAGGGGGGCCTATATCATTGGATCCGCCTCATTAAGATCTCAAGGGGGGTTCCCTTACATTTTCGGGATGCAGTCGGGTCGTCCCCTCATCTGAACATTTGCACGAATCTACGTCTGATCTGGTTCTATAGGCAATGGGATGTATGACTCCGCATTTGGATATACTGCCTCCTGGGCTCCCACACCTGCAGTTGCGAACTTTTGAAAATAATTATTGCAATCCAAATGTAGAACGTTGCATCCCACACATTCAACAAAATACTCCTCCGGTAGATGCTCCCACTGCATTTCAACATTGCATAGCGAGCAACCTTTATAAGATTCATGAGGTGCTTCTGTCTGCATCAACTCTGTGGCCGGCTCCAACTCATCCTATGTATCAAGTGGGCTAGAAGAGGTCTCCTTCATGCATGGGTCATAAATCTTCCCCTCCTGAATAAGGGTAAGTAGACTTATTGCTTTGTTCTGTCGTCTTCTTTCTTCTTGTAGGAGGGCTCTATGTTTACATCGGTTGGCATTGCGATGCTGAGCTCTTCTGAGAGGTGCATCTGACACTCTCTCTTCATTGGCACCTACTACATACCTTATCAGAGCAGTTATCAGGGATTGTAGATGACTGGTTCCTTCGATTGGATATTGGTATTGGGTGATTACTTTCTTCCTCTTATGTGAGGATTCTTCTCTGGTGCCCATTCTTAACATAGATGACAATCCTTCCTTTTCTTGGTGATTGACGACGTCCGTTAAGGGATTCTCATATTCTACATTGACTTGACTAAAGTCTAAGTCCAAGTATATAATACCACCCTGAGTAGCTCTTTCTTTATTAAGTGTGAGATTGAGGCCATCTCGAAAAGAGAAAATCAGCTTGCGTCCCGACATTTCTTTTGAAGAAGACAGAAAAACATCAGTGTCATGGCATTCATCATGAACAAGAACAAGAATGAAACACTTATGAAATTTTTTTTATTATTATTTGTAAAATTTTTTAATTCAATTTAATTTAATTTTAATTAGTTTTTGAAAATTAAAAACAGAAGAAGAAAAACAAAGTAGACAAATTTCAAAAAACATTATTTTTTTAGGTTAATTTATTAAAAAACTTAAGACCAAGTCACTGACGCCTGAACAAATAAATAACCCCAGAACAATCAAAATTTTAAAAGCAAATGTTGATTTCAAGCAGTGTCACATTGGGTAATATATCTTCAAGTAGAGGCCATTGACCGGCAACATAGGTCTTTCGCCTCGGAAATCCACCAGCTGGTAGGATCCTCCCGAGTAATCTTCTTCTATGACAAATGGTCCCTCCCAAGTTGGTTCAAAATTTTCACCAATCTTATGGTGTGTAAGAATAGTTCGTTTGAGAACGAGGACAAGATCACCAACTTTAAATGTCCTCAAACAGACCAATTTGTCATGAGTTTGCACCATCCTTGCTTGATAGAGCTCCAAGTTTTGTTTTGCTTCTAGTCATTTTCCCTCAAGACTTTCTAACTTCTAAAGTCTTAGTTTCACACTTTCTTCTGTTGTGATTTGTTTGGCGATGATGACTCTGAGAGACAGTGTTTTAACTTTTAGCGGTAGTACGACCACAAACTCGTACATAAGTGAGTAAGGAGTACATTGAGTGGGAGTCTTGAACATCGTCTGATAGGCCCACAAAGCTTCTAATAGTCTGTTATGCCAATCTCTTTTATCTTTGTCCAGTATCTTCTTTAGAATTTGCAAGAGCATTTTTTTGAAAGCTTCGGCCGGTCCGTTTGCCCTAGGATAATAGAATGTAGAGTATCTCCAATCTATCCCATGTTGTTTAACAAAATTGTTAATCTTTGTGCTCTTGAAGGTTGTCCCATTGTCAGAAATTACCCTGCATGGAACACCGAAATGGTAGACTATATTGGTTTTGAAGAATTGCAGAACATGTTGTGTTGTAACCTCTCGTAACGACACTGTCTCTGCCCACTTAGAGAATTAATTCATAGCGGCGAGAATATATCTATGTCCCTTAGAGGATGGAGGATCTATCAGATTTATTATTTCCATGCCCCAACACTCGAATGACCACGAGGCAACAGTTGGGTGTATTACATTAGAAGGTTGGTGTAAGACCACCTCATGCACTTGGCAAAGGTGACACCTTCTAGCTGTATTAATGCAATCGAATATCATTGCTGGCCAATAATATCTGAGTCTCTTGATCTTAATCTTCATCTTTGGCCCTGACTGGTAAGCACCACACAATCCGTCATGTACTTCTTTGACAATATTATGTTCCTCTGCTCTGCTTAGACATCGCAACCACATTTGATTGAATGATCTTATATAGAGAACATCACCCACTAGAGCATATGACATAGCCCTTCTTGTGACGTGATATGCCTTGGACTTATCCTCTGGTAACTTTTCACTCTGTAAACATTCTAATAATGGCTTACGCCAGTCTTCGTTGATGTCAGCAACTGCAATCATCATTCCTTCTTCTTTTTCTAGCCTATGTAGACTGTCGAGGTTGATTTGAGACAAAACTCGTCTTCCTTATGCTGTAATACAATGGAATTCTCTAAGGGACATGCCAATTATTTTGCAAGTTTTGCTAAAGCGTCGGCATAGGCATTATCTTCCCAAGGAATCCTATATAGAGTCACATTAGGGATCTGTTCGAGTAGCTTCATTGTATACCGATGGTATTCTACTAGCCCTTGTTTCAAAATCGTGTATTGTCTAGTGACTTGTTCAATGACGAGTTGAGAATCGCCATAGATGACAACGTCTATTATATCCATTGAGATCGCCAACTCCAACCTGGTGATTAACGCTTCATATTTTGTTTCATTATTTGTACATGGCTCTATTAGGTGGTAAGAGAATCTGAACATACCTTTATCTGGAGTGATGAAAATCAGACCAATCCCTATTTTCCTGGTATAACCATTTCTGATCCTTCATCTTTCCAGACTGATAAAGCCCCATCGAAGTACATTTCTTAATGACTGGCACCGGAGGGTTCTATTTGCAGTATTTGCTCATCTGGTAGTTCATCGTTGAGTGAGGATCCAATTGGAAGTGGGTGTGCTGCGAGAATATCTGCTAAAATTTGTTTCTTGATAGCATAGAGGGAACAAAACTTATATTGAATTACAATAAAATCATCGACCATCTTGTTAGACGTCCAAAAAGTGTTGGTCGGGTCATCAAATATTGCAACAGATTAAATTTAGAGATAAAAGTAATTTTATGAGAAAGTATGTAGTACCTAATCCTTTGGGTGGCAAAAATTATAGCTAGACGATGCTTATTAATATGCATATACTTTATCTCTGTCAATATTGGACGTCGACTCAAGTAGTATAATGTGTTTTCCTTTCCCTCGTTATTGACTTAGGCTAATAAGGCTCCGAGAGAGTCATCTAAGGACACAGTATAAAGTATCAACGATTTCTCGGGATAGAGGCTGCCAAAATAGGAGGTTTCATTAAGTATAGTTTAATGTCCTTGAAGGCCCATTGGTATTTCTCTTCCCAAATGAATTTAGCATCCTTTTTAATTAATGTTGAGAAGGGTTGACAGTTACCTAGAGATTAGAGATAAAGTGTCTCAGGTATGCCAATTTTCCTTGAAAGAAACGTAGTTGTTTCAAGGTTTTGGGAGGAGGCATTTACAAGATAGCTATAATTTTATCTGGGTCAATCTCAATTCCCCGATGACGAACAATGAATCCTAGAAATTTCTTGGAGGTAACACCAAAGGCACACTATAAGGGAATCATCTTAAGATTATATTGTCGTAATCGTTCAAACACTATCCTCAAATCATACAAATGGTATATTTTTTATTTACTTTTGATGACCAAATCATCCACATAACACTCCACTTGGTTAAGAATGAGGTCATCAAATATTTTTGTTTTTTTCTCGTTGATATGTTGCTCCGTCATTCTTCAACCCAAATGACATTACTATGTAGCAGATGATCCCAATCGGTGTTCTGAAAGTTGTAAGTGTTGTATCCTCTGGAGCCATCTTTATTTTTTTATTTCTTGAAGATCCATCCATAAAGGAGAAAATTTCATGTGTCGAAGTGATGTCCACCATTAACTTTGGTATTGTTAATGGAAATTCATTTCTTGGACACGCCTTATTTAGATTCCTGAAATCGACACATACACGGATCTATCCATTTTTCTTCTTACCTGGAACAATGTTGGCTATCCATATAGGGTATTTCTCTTTCTGCACAAAGTTAGCTTGTATTAATTTCCTTACTTCATCAATGACTTGTTGCTCTATTTTGAAGTGCATTCTTCTTGGAGCTTGTTTTATTGGGGACATATTTTTGTCCATCCCAAGCTTATTCACTACAATTTCTGCTGACAGTCCCGTCATTTCATCATAGCTCCAGGCAAAGCAATCTTTAAATTCTGATAATAATATTATCAACTCTATGGATTCTTCCTCACCGAGTAAAGAACTTATGAAGGTTGGTCGACGCTGCTCCTCAGTCACGAGGTTGATTTCTTTCAACTCATCAACTATTGACTTGATTTCTTCTTAAAATTTTGGTGGCACATCATCTATTAACTGATCTTGAGAGTCATTCTCTACATCAAGGCAACCCTCCTCCAATCTGCTAGTAACAACCATGCAAAATTCTGAATCATCGACTGGTCCTACAGTACCAAATCTGAGACCTTCTTTCAAATTCTGAGTTCGACTTTTAACATTCCAAAATTTTTCAAAAAGTTATAACTTATCTTTTGGCATTTTCTTTGGCACATATCCCTGTTGAATTAATTTTTGTACACAAGGATAAAAGTAACCAAAAGGTAATTCTATTAATTCATTAGAATCCTCTTCTAAATTTACATGATTTTCAAGAATGGTAAAAGGGGAAGCATGGTAAAATTTGATCGTCTTCAAACCAACACTATATACTTCCTTAACCTCTAAACTCTCAATCTTTTGGGGGTAGATCAGATTAAGGGTCATAGTATTCACATGGTGGTTGATCCAATCATACATCAACTCATATTCATCTTTCTCCATGTTTTCTAAGGAGATCTCGTATTGAGGTTTCTTCTATTTTATCATCATCATTTCTTCCTCGGAACTTTCTTCATCAGAACTTTCTTCTATGTCGACGTTGATGATCGACCTAGTCCGTTCAATGATCGTGTTGGTTCTTCCTCGTCCACGTCCCTAGCCTCAATCTTGGGTGTATGGGCTAAAAGTACCTCTACCACCTTGTTGTGAAGAGACGATGGTAAATTATTGCAGCGGAGTTGAATGGTAAAATTTCTAGTACCTAGAGATTAGTTGAAAGTATGTAGTACCTAATCCTTTGTTTCCCCTTATCCACTGAAGCTGTTTTTCGAGGTAATATCTTCCTGCTCCTTAGATGTACTTCTATAATTTCTTCTTCCTCAGATGTTGTAGGTAAAATTTCTAGTGTCTCTTCTTCATATGAGAGATCCAAACAAATGGCAAGCGGTGAGCCGTGGCACTCGAGGACTGGTCCCTCACTTCCGGTGCTATCGTAACTGGCATTGTTGATGTCTTCTTCATTCTAATTAACAGGCTCATCGGACTTAAGTATGATTTGTGGATTAGTTTAGGAATCAAGATTGGAGTTAGATTGAACAAAATCAATTATGTTATTATTATAATAGTCCAAACGTAGCTGAAATCATAATCATTATATTCATAGTACCCCGGTGGGGTAAAGTCATTTGTAGATCCTCTTGTTGTTGTAGATCGTTGTCGTAGAACGCTGCCCACAGGAAAGCTCCAAGCTCCTCAATGAAGTAGCAGGTTTTAGTTTTAGAAATTTCAATTGAGGAGATTAGAAAAATATCATGTCTTAGAAGTCAAATTTTATAGTGTGTTAGGTCATGATGTCAAATCAATTATTTCCTAAGATTATGGTTAATTAAATTTTATGGGGGATATTAAAGTTGATTAAAGTGGCACCAATTAGGATCACATGGTTCCCTCATTCTGGCACTACTATTTTCTTTCGGATTCTCTTAGTCCAAATGAATTTACTAAACTCAACTTAATGAGTTCCATAACTTTATTTAGATAGTGGGAAGTCTCGTTAGCAACAATAGGTTACCTCCGAGGGAGTCCCGATCATCCGATAGAGACATTTTAATTTAGTTACAATTTTAGTTTTTTGTGATGTTTATGATTAAATTTTGAGTTGTCTTATAATTTGAATGTTGCGGTGGTGAATTTTATCTTGTTTAATTTTTAAAATTTTTTTTTTGGTTTCAGTTCTGTGGCTATCCTAAAAGTTTTAGTTTTAACATGCAAGGTGATATTGTTGTTTAACATGCAAGTTCATGAGTAGGAGAAGTACAATAAAGAAAGTGTTGGAAAAGAAGATGTTGTAAACTATAAAAGCTTAACTGTCGAGTCTTCTTGTTCCTACACCTGAAAGTTCAATACTTGCAAGGCATATGTATATAGTTTTGCAGAAATTAATGCATGCTTGTAGAAAAAGAATAGCAAGTACAAGTTCAAGGTGTGTCTACCAAATCCTAGGTCATATCTTAATGAGTCATATTTATCTAAGTTTATAGATGATTTCTCAAGAAAGGCATAATGAGTTTAATCATACTTCAAGATATCCAAAAGAGTATGAGAGGAGTCTCGGGACCAGGCCCCAAGCATTTCACAATCCCTTGAAAAGTCCCAAGTTTATTCAAACTCATTATGCTGCTTAATAATTCATCCTTATCATACCCTTATGCTCCATGAACTGATGTTCTAGCCAACCCTAAGGACGCGGTAGTTATCACTTGATTTTTTATTTATAAATTATATAGGTAAAGACCTTTAAGGGCAATTTGGTTTAATTAAGGAGCTTAGCACTTTAATTTTAAAGATAGCCTTGTGATGTTTTTTTTTCAAAAAAGTTTTAAATTGGTTATAGATTATTTTCTAAATCTCATTAAAATTTTTTTTGATCAAGCTTAGTTCACTGCTAAGCCTTTAAAAGCTTAATGGGTAGATTTATAATTTTAGAAAAAGATTTAAGTGTTTGCACCTTTAATCCTTATCATGAGTTATAAGTCATTTCAAAACCATTATTTTGGGCTTAAAAATCAGTGAGTTATAATCTTTTAAAAATCAAACCCCTCACCTTAACAACTTTTTTTTTTAATTTAAATATTCTTCTAAGTTTCATCAAGGTTAAGGAAATTACAAATTTATCCTTTACAAGACCAAAGTGAGGTTGGATACTACAATTTATCCCTTTCATATTCCAATCATCAAAACATATCAATTAATATTATTGGTTCCCCATTTAGCCCTTTGAATAAGCCTAAATATTAACTAAGTCTTAAATTCCAAAACTACCCTTTTGTCCCTAAGACCATAATACCCTATAATTCATTAAATTAAACTCAAATGACTTAAAACTTTTAAGTTATCCCATTCATGAGTTAATTAAAACATTAGAGAAGGAATTGTAATTTTTCTGAATTTATTTAATTTTATAATTATCTCTAATACAAAAATAAGGATCTTTCCATCAAATATTAATAACTCAATTAAAAAAAACCTCTATCATTAAGAAAATTATTGGAGATTCACCTAGGTTAGAGGACCACTTGGACCAATTTTTATAATTTTTAGAGGTTTAATTTAATTATTAGAATCATTTTTTTGTTTTGAGCATTAATTAAATATAAAATATTATTTAATTATAAAATTAAGTTTATATTTTTATTAAATCTCTCTAAGTATAGGGAACCCATAGAAATAAATTTCATATTTTTTGGTTTATATTTTAATTATTGGAATTATTTTAGTGAGAAATTAGAGAAAATTCATTTTAAGCCTTTAGAAATTAATATCTTGACTTATAAAATTAGGAAAATTATTTTAATTAGTTCTAGGTGATAATTAAGTTAAATGTGACATTTTAGTGTATTTTAACAATTTTGCAAATTTTTATAATTTTTAATTAATATTTAATTATTTAAATACCCAAAAATGAAGTATTTATTTTAATTCCAATTTTAATTTTCTTAGGTTCCTCTGGTCATAAGGAGCTCCCAAAACTAATTTAGTATTTTTTTTTGTTTTATTTTAAATATTAGAATTATTTTAATGCCAAAAGTATGATTTCACTTGATTAACTCATTTGAGTGGTTAAATTAACATGAATTGACTTGAAAATTTTATGGGGAGCTCATCTAACATTAAATCACAAAGGAGAATTATTTTTATGTCATTTACATTTATAATCACTCCAAATTAATTTTATTTCATTTTTTAGGGTTGGTGACAATTAGGATTATTTTTAATGAGTTAAACCAAGTTTATATTTTTTCCTAGGATTCTCTGACCACAATGAATCTTCCAAAAAAAATTATATTTTTATGACGAGTACTTTAA
This sequence comes from Phalaenopsis aphrodite, assembly GCA_003013225.1. NCBI lineage: Eukaryota > Viridiplantae > Streptophyta > Magnoliopsida > Asparagales > Orchidaceae > Phalaenopsis > Phalaenopsis aphrodite. The sequence continues at coordinate 336,582 of NEWO01000504.1, read as the reverse complement.
TTTTTGTAATTTTTTTTAACAAAAATAGGGACCATTAACTTGAAAATTAAATATCTCTAGCTAGAGATGCCCCTTGACCTTGGAAAAATCAGGGGAGATACCTAACAATAGAGACATCAAAAGCCCCATGGTATCATGTCAAGGTAAAATGTCTATACAAATGGAGAATCCAAATAAGAAAAACACCATTTAATTAATTAAAAATAATACATGCATTAAAAGAATGTGAAACAACTTCCACATTGTTCTCCTCTGTTCACTGAGCAAGAGAGTATTTTATTATATTTTTTGTGATTTTTCTACACAAAGATATGCATTTTTGAAGTTCTGGTGTTTAAATAAATAGGAAAAAACCTATAATTTTCTACTTATCCTACTCATCCTCGTACGCGTCGAATATACACGTGTCGCCTCTGGATTAGACGCTCCCGTTTAAGTCAGCCTCCTCATTCATGAACCGAAGCATTGTCCGACCTTATCAGGGCTCTCCATTCGATACACGCTCGATCAGATTGTCCTCCGTCATCGTCCAAAATGAGCTAACCCGCGAGCCGTCCACATTCAAACTGTAATAACTATCTGGATACTTAACCAAATTAAGTGGGATTTGTTATTATAGACTCGTCTTGATATGGAGAATATATTTATTTGGTTGAACAAGCCTTAAATCAAGTCTATAAGCATGGAGAGTTAAATGAAGCTCAGTTTAAGGAGATATTTCAATACCTTCTCCCAAGAGGTGTGGCCTCGATTGGGTGCTTCCAAAATCTTTCCTTGAGTCCAAAGAGCTCCTAGATGAAGCCTCAAGCTATGGTGGAATGCCTAGGTATGAAATCGACCAAGGCCGAGTTGGGGGTTCGATCAAAGACCACCTTAGGATGCTTTGGTGATGGGGCTTTTGTGGGGGATCTTCTTCTCTCACTGTGGGGATGGTGTGGGTGCAATTAATTTGAGTTTCATGGAGTTTTGGGGGTGTCATGTTTTGGTCTTACTTTTGAGCTCTGAAATTGAGCTCGAGCTATGGGCTTGAAGGCTCGAGGATGGTTGGTTTGAACTTAAGAGGTCTTGAAGAAGCTCTGAAAGCAATTTGGTAGAGTTTCCCCAAGGAAGTTCAAGCTCTCGTGGTTTGATTATGGAGGGTGAGTTTAAATAGAGGGGGAAGGAGAGGCCATCAAGGGCAATTAGTGGGTGCTTTGGGTTGCTTATGTGGATGTCAACAATGTGCAAAAATCCAATTGAGATGAGACAACTTAGATGGGTTTAATTTTGAATTTTTTCCTTGGCAGAGCTTTTGGACATGGCTTTTCCGACAGCCTAGGTGGCCGGTCGACCAGGCTCAGGTCACCATTTGACTCAAGGAGGTCAGGGCTTTGGTTTGATGAATTCAGTTGGGGTTGGCCATGTGTAAGGGTATAAGATTAAAATAGTATGGGGGAAAGGGCTATTTGAGTCAATTTGGATCAAATCATGGTTTGGGGTTGGACTCAATCACCAAGGCTGGTTTGGGTGTTGAGGGAAATCAGGTGATTTAGCTTAATAATCATGGTGATGTCTCTATTCAAGGAGATTTAGCTAATCATGGGTTAGATTGATTCATTGGTGTTAAAAGAATCTTAAGGATATTTTAAAGTGGCTTTACATCTTGCCACTAATAGCTTGATGATGTGGCATGGCTTTGGAGTGGTTTCATGTCTTGTCCTTAGCTTGGCTAATTTTCACGAGAAGGGGTTCTTGAATTTATGGGGAATTTTGGTGGAGTTTGTCATGAGGATTTTTTTAGAATAATTTGATCATAAATTTAGAACTTAGGAAATGATTTTGATTAAATGGATGATGGGGGAAAAATTTGTCATGTGGGCTTTTGCATTTGGGCCTTTTTGAATGACTTAAAGATTTGGACTTTTAAGATTGAAATTGAATTTGGGCTAATTGAATGTTGAGTTTGGTGTAGGGAGATGTCATGAAGGATTTGGAAGAATTTCAAGTGATTTTGAATTGAATTGGGCAGCTAATTTAGTGGATTAAGCATATGATCAAAATTGGGGCTTTTTGATTTGGGTGAAATTGAGTTGCAATTGCATAAAATTGAGCCTAAAATTTGCTTATATTAGGATTATGGATACTAAATTTTGATTTATAATTAAAATTGGGCAAGGTTGGGGTCAATTGGGCCAAGATTGAGGCTAATTTGGGGAAATTATGTCTTTAAGGGCAAATTGGGACTTTGGTCAAATTGGATAAAATTGGTCAAATTGGGTCAATGTGACAGTCAAAAATTGAAATTGGAAATATTTCGGATGATTTTAGAATTTTTGGGTCATGAGGGGCATTTTGGTAATTCTTGGCAATTTTGAGGTTATTTTGGGAATTTGGTCTTTTTAGTTGATTTGGGTCAATTTAGGTAGTGGTGAGTGGCTTGAGATGATTTTTTGGGCAAATTTGGTTATTTTTGAGTCATTTTGGGAGTTTTAGCAAAAATTAGGGTTGTTGGGGTATTTTGGTAAATTGGTGATTTTAGGCTATAATTGACAAGTAAGTCATGAAGCCATGCCAATCCAATAGGAGCCATGTGAGGACTCATTTTAGATGCTCAATATGTTGGTTCTAACCCTTTTGGCCAAAGACTAGGGATATATGTTCATTCATATGAACTTTCCAAAATGAATCATGGGACCAAATCAAGGGGTCTTAGGGTTTGAGGAATGCAAAAAAGTTTAGTGTGTGTAAGCCATTTCAACCATCACCAGACCACCCAGGGTTAGTCCTAAGGTCTGACCATCCCATGAAAGACTCACCTTGAGTTCCCCCATACTAACCCCACCTACTAAGTGCTAGAGGTTAGAATCAATATGTGGTACTTCAAGTTGAGCAGAGAAGAATTTGAACTTTCTAATGATGAGGGTTCCTTTTCTAGTCTTCTAGGAATAATCAACAGAAAAATCCTATGGCTAGACCCTAGGCTACTAAAGAGGAAAAAACCAGAGCTCAACCAAAAATGAGGCCAACTCTAGATTAGTAAATGTTCTTTATAACACTCAAAAAAGGGTAAAGAATAGGATTGCTCCGATTTAACACAAAACAATTTTTATATATTTTCAAATGATTTAAATTTCTTCACAATACATATACTCATTGTAAAGGGGAAGGATGCTTTCTTAAATTTGAAATTTCCATCACAACAAAAACTTTATTTAGTTTTTGCAATTTTACTTTTGAAACATTAGTATTTAGTTTAGTTTAATTTTGATAGCCTTATATATGCATTTTAATTAGCATTCACCTGAGTAGTTAATTTTCAAATTTCACGCTTTATTTTTATTTTTGTTTTTGTTTTTGTTATAAAATAATCTTCATAATTTACTTTAGGGATTTTCCAACTTCCCTGTGGGATCGATATCTAGGACTCCATTCGAGCTCTTTATTACTTGAGTGATACGTGTACTTGCGTTAATATTTAAGAGAGATTTGGCAGTTTAAAAGAAGTTTTAAAAGTTAAATTATATTTATAAAAGTATTCTTTTAGGATCATATTGCATATTTATTCTAAGTCTATCTGCATCAAGTTTTTGGCGTCGTTAAGTGATGTCAACTTCATAAATATTTGCATATACAAATCTCCGCATCAATCCTCGGGAGCTATAATGATCTAGAAAGCAGAAATATGGATAGCTAGCTAGCCTATCCAACATTTGATCCAGAGAAGGTAAAGAAACTTGAATTTTCTTAGTGGCTGAATTTAATTTTTTGTAATCTATATAGATTCACCACCCAGTGATATGTCTAGTGCGAATCAATTAATTTTATTAATTTATAAACACTATCACTCGGCCTTTTTTAGGAATACACCAAATAGAGCTAACTCAGGCACTACCTGATAATGGAAAGATAATACCAACATCAAGCCACTTCAATAGTTCCTTTTTAATAACTTCTTTCATAATAGTTGAGGATCTACCCGGGGTTTGTGGTTATCTTTCATCAAGATCCTATGCATACATATACATTGACTAATTCCCTTTATATCTTCTAAGGTCCATCCGAAAACTTTCTTATAATTTCTCAAAATATTCATTAAATTCACCTCTTGTGAATGAGTTAAATCTGAGGATATGATAACTGGTAATGTAGATGATTTTCCCAAATAAAAAAACTATAGATTTTTGGTAAGCACATTCATCTCAAGTTCAAGGGGTTCCTCGATAGAAGAAAAAACAGTTTTATAATTTTCTGTTGTATCTAGAATCTCAAGTCTCTCCTTAATAATTTTTGCATTCTCTTCTACTAGTAGAGCAAATTCATCTACAGTGTGCACAGTTTTTTTCTATTCAATTCTGGCTCTACTATTTTGACTTCACAACTCTCTCAAAAATAGTCACTACACAAATAATCAATCAAATCCATCCGAAAACATGCATCTTCATTTTCTTCAATAGGACACTTCATATAATTTAATACATCAAACATAACATCTGGATCATTTACCCTCATAGTTGATTCACATTTATGAACATCTATCATGGCTCGTCCAGTGGTTAGAAAACTTCTACCTAATATTATGGGAATTTCTTTTTGTTCCTCCATATCTGATGCAATGAATTCAATAAGAAAGATAAATTTGCCCGCATTTACGAGAAAATCTTCTATAACCCCCTTTGATAGGTGATCAATCGATCAGCTAGTTGAAGGGTCACGGTTGAAGGAGACACTTCTCTAAATTCCAACCTTTTGAAAATAGACAGTGGCATAAGGTTTATACTGGCTCCAAGACCACATAATGCTTTGCCGTAAAATTTTTCTCTAATTATGCCAAAGATAGTAAAGCTCCCAGGATTCTTAAGCTTCTAAGGAAGCTTCTTCTGTATAATAGCATTGAACTCCTCACTGAGTGTGATTGTCTCATAATCACCAAACTTACTCTTATTATTAAGAATCTCTTTCATAAAATTTACATAGTTGTGCTTTTGCTCTAACACCTCAACAAAAGGATTATCAATTGTTAATTTTTTAAATACTTCCAAAAATCTAGAAAATTGTTGGTCGAACTATTGTCTTTAGGGTCTTTGAGAAAATGGCGGTGATGAACTTTTTAAGTTAATCTCAATTGATGAGACTGGTTTTTCTATGTTTTTTGAAATATCTTCCAAAGGTCCTTAAGGCTCTACAATCTTTTTTTCAATTTTAATATATTTCTGAACTACATCCTCCAATTACCTTCCACTCCTTAATTGGACAGTTTTTAGATGCTCTCTATTCTTCTCCTTAGGATTAATCTCAATGTTGCTTGGAAGAGTTCCTTGGGGTTGATTGTTAAGTGAGTTAGCAATTTGTCCCAATTGGTTCTTCAAGTTCATAATTACTGCAATTTTGCTTTGCAATTGATTCCCCATCTATACAACTTCATCCCAATGCAGCTTCTTCTTCTTTAATTTTGGGTTAGAGTTAAATCTTAGAGGATAAGAAGATCTACCTTGGTTATTCCAATTTCATACAGAATTTTCATGGTTATTTCTCCATTGTTGGTTTCCCCACCAAAGTTATTGTTCCAGTTAAAGTTAGAATGGTTCTTTCAACCTGAGTTATAGAAATTTGACTGAGTTGTTAAGTCAGTTATTAATCTCATTTAAGGACTATATGATGAAATATTAGCATCAACCAATTTGTCTAAATAAGTTTTCCTCAATTACTTAATCCTTAAGGCTGGTTCATTCCAAATTGGTCTAGCTTCCTAAATATGACTGCTACCCGAGAAGTTAGAATTGAAATCACATTTGTGTCATGTACGCTAGTTACCTTCCTAGGATTTACTCTCTCAGAAGGCCATTAGAAATTTTTAGTGATCATCTCCTCAATCAGAGAATACACCTCATCAAATGGCTTTGACATGAGCGAACCACCAATGACACCATCAATAATAGATCCAAGGGATCTTACTAAACCATTATAAAAAGTATGAATAATCAGCCAATCGGGCGGTGCATTAGTGAGAACATTATAAAAAGCTCCTTAAATCATTCCCAAGCCTCATAAATTGACTCACCTTATGGCTAGCAAAGTAAAATAATATCATTTCTAAGTCTAGTTGGTTTTGCAAATGGGAAATACTTAGCTAGAATTTTTTGGACTAAGTCACCCCATGTCCTAATTTATTCGTATGCTAATGAGTTTAATCATATTTTGGTCTTGTACTTTAACGAAAAAGGAAAAAGCATAAACCTAACAGCTTCATTTGACATGCCTTTATAGTGAAATGTAACACAGAGTTCTAAGAAACTTGTTAAGTGTAAATTAGGATCTTCATTTGATTTTTTTGCTCTATTTAAATAATAACAAACTTAAGTTCAAATGTATAACCTTCTATGATGGGTTTGAATACTTAAGTAAATTTCATCTGTTTTTGGATTCTCATAGTCCCTTAATGATCTATGTGCATTATGATGATCATTAATTGATTCCTGGGCATTTAAATTAATTTGTTGATTGTTCACCATTTTTTCTACATGTTCATTAACTCTTTTCTATTTTCTAATTCTTTTAATTGTTCTCTATAGTTTTGAATCGTAAGGTTCAAGTCCTGTAGGTCCTAAACTATGCATTCATTGAGTAAAGACTCAACTAATAGTTTTCACACAAGTTGAACACACAAAAATATTTTTAGTACTTTCTTTTTCAAATAAACAAACAATTACTCATAAAAACTAACACTACATATTTCCAAGTCTAGGTCTGAATGATTGTGAGAAAATTCTCCTAAGTTAACTACATCAACGCTCTCTGAAAATGACACGAAAACTTGATACCCTTTTTCCAGGTGCACTCACACTTTAAATCCTCACGTAAGTGTACTTGTCGTATCAGTTTTGAGTATGGAATATCGATCCAACAGGAAACAAGAACATTAGACTTAAGAGAAGTTCTAGCCAACTAGGATTAGTTCTTAGCCTGGAATTTAGATTAAGTAAGGGTTCTACAAACAAATTTGGCTGAATTGCAATTTAGTTTTAAAGGTTAAATCCTACATAAATCTTAATTATCCTAATAGGATTGGTGATTATCAAGTTAAAGAGCTACCTTGCCTTACAATGACATAAGAGGAGTGTAAAAAAAGTAAAATATCAATTGTGAATGTGGCTAGTTACAAATAGATGCAACTCTCTTCTTAACCCTCTCCCGAGCATAAGAGGTCTGGTTAAATTGGATTTAATTCCTAAAATCCCAACTCGAACCCATCAACGAATATGTTCCTAATATTTGCATCTCTCTACAAAGTACTTGCACAATACTATATAGATCAATGTGAATAACATAGTTGTTCTACCATAGCTCTCCCAAGAAATTATATATCATGAAAAATTTTAACGATTTACTTGGCCAAAATGATAAGAAAATGAAATTAAGAAGGTTAATTATCACATTAAATTTTAAAAACTAATTTTAAAAACACTTTGCACTCCTGCACATTCTACTCAACTATCACAAGGAAAAGTAAAAGAGAACTACTCAGAAGATATGAAGAACGCGCCATAAAGCAACATTTGAAATAAAAAAATTCACTAAGTAACTGTGTTTACAAAAATACAATAATAAAAGTATACAATACTTAGCATTCTATCTGTTTCAAAGCCCTAGAATGCCCCCCCCCCCNAATGGATGAGGGGGGGGGGGGAATTTGTCATGTGGGCTTTTGGATTTAAGTCTTTTTGAATGACTTAAAGATTTGAGATTTTAAGATTAAAATTGAATTTGAGCTAAAATTTGGGCTAATTGAATGTTGAGTTTGGTGTAGGGACATTTCATGAAGGATTTGGAAGAATTTTAAGTGATTTTGAATTGAATTGGGGGGCTAATTTAGTGGATTTAGGCATATGGTCAAAATTGGGGCTTTTTGATTTGGGTGAAATTGAGCTTGCAATTGGATCAAATTGAGCCTGAAGTTTGCTTATATTAGGATTAGGGATACTAAATTTTGGTTTGGAATTAAAATTGGGCAAGGTTGGGGTCAATTGGGCCAAGATTGAGGCTAATTTGAGAAAATTGTGCCTTTAAGGGCAAATTGAGGCTTTTGGTCAAATTGGGTCAATATGACAGTCAAAAATTGAAATTGGGAATATTTGGGATGATTTTAGAACTTTTGGGTCATGAGGGGCATTTTGGTAATTCTTGGCAATTTTGGGGGTATTTTAGAAATTTGGTCATTTTAGTGAATTTGGATCAATTTAGGTAGTGGTGAGTGGCTTGAGATGATTTTTTGGGCAAATTTGGTTATTTTGAGTAATTTTGGGAGTTTTGGCAAAAATTAAGGTTGTTGGGGTATTTTGGTAAATTGGTGATTTTGGGCTATAATTGGCAAGTAAGCCATGAAGCCATGCCAAACCAATAGGAGCCATGTGAGGACTCATTTTGGATGCTCAATATGTTGGTTCTAACCCTTTTAGCCAAATACTAGGGGTAAATGTTCATTCACATGAACTTTCCAAAAGGAATCATGGGACCAAATCAAGGGGTCTTAGGGTTTGAGGAATGCAAAAATGTTTAGTGTGTGTAAGCCATTTCAACCATCACTAGACCACCTAGGGTTAGTCCTAAGGTCTGATCATCCTATGGGAGACTCCCTTTGAGTTCCTCCATACTGAACCAAAAATGAGGTCAACTCTAGATTAGTCAATGTTCTTTATAATACTCGGAAGAGGGTAAAAAATATGATTGCTCCTATTTAGCACAAAATAGTTTTTATATATTTTCAAATGATTTCAATTTCTTCACAATACATATACTCATTGTAAAGGGGAAGGATGCTTTCTTAAATTTGAACTTTCTATCACAACAAAAACTTTATTTAATTTTTGTAATTTTACTTCTGAAAGTTTAGTATTTAGTTTAATTTAAATTTTATAGTCTTATATATGCATTTTAATTAACATTCACCTGAGTAGTTAATTTTCAAATTTCGAACTTTATTTTTATTTTTGTTTTTGTTATAAAATAATCTTCATAATTTACTTTAGGGATTTTCCAACTTCTCTGTGGAATCGATATTTAGGACTCCATTCGAGCCCTTTATTATTTGAGAAATACATATACTTGTGTTAATATTTAAGAGAGATTTGGTAGTTTAAAAAGAGTTTTAAAAGTTAAATTATATTTATAAAAGTATTTTTGTTAGGATAATATTGCATATTTACTCTAAGTCTGCTTGCATCAAGTTTTTGGCATCGTTAAGTGGTGTCAACTTCATAAATATTTGCATATACAAAACTCCGCATCAATCCTCGGGAGCTATAATGATCTAGAAAGCAGAAATATGGATAGCTAGCTAGCCTATCCAACATTTGATCTAGAGAAGGTAAGGAAAAGTGATTTTTCTTAGTGACAGAATTTCATTTTTTGTAATCTATATAGATTCACCACCCAATGACATGTCTAGTGGGAATTAATTCTTTTTATTAATTTATAAACACTTTCACTCAGCCTTTCTTAGGAATACACCGAATGGGCTAACTCAGGCACTACCTGATAATGGATAGATAATACCTGCATCAAGCCACTTCAATAGTTCTTTTTTAATAATTTCTTTCATAATAAGGTTTAATCTCCTTTGAGGATCTACCCGGGGTTTATGGTTATCTTTCATCAAGATCCTATGCATACATATAGAATGACTAATTCCCTTTATATCTACTAAGGTCTATCCAAAAACTTTCTTATAATTCCTCAGAATATCCATTAATTTCACCTCTTATGAATGAGTTAAATCTGAGGATATGATAAATGGTAATGTAGACGACTTTCCCAAATAAACAAACTTTAGATTTTTAGTAAGCACATTCATCTAAAGTTCAAGGGGTTCCTTGATAGAAGAAAAAACAGTTTTATAATTTTTTGTTGTATCTAGAATCTCGAATCTCTCCTTAGTAATTTTTGCATTCTCTTCTACTAGCAGGGCAAATTCATCTACAGTGTGCACAAATTTTTTCTATTCAATTCTAGCTCTACTATTTTGACTTCACAACTCTCTCAAAAATAGTCACTACACAAATAATCAATCAAATCCATCCGAAAACATGCATCTTCATTTCCTTCAATAGGACACTTCATATAATTTAATACATCAAACATAACCTCCGGATCATTTACCCTCATAGTTAATTCACATTTTTGAACATCTATCATGGCTCGTCCAGTGGTTAGGAAACTTCTACCAAATATTATGGGAATTTTTTTTTGTTCTTCCATATCTAATGCAATGAATTCAATAAGAAAGATAAATTTGCCCGGATTTACGAGAAAATCTTCTATAACCCCCTTTGATAGGTGATCAATCGATCAGCTAGTTGAAGGGTCACGGTTGAAGGAGACACTTCTCTAAATTCCAACCTTTTGAAAATAGACAGTGGCATAAGGTTTATACTGGCTCCAAGACCACATAATGCTTTGCCGTAAAATTTTTCTCTAATTATGCCAAAGATAGTAAAGCTCTCAGGATTCTTAAGCTTCTAAGGAAGCTTCTTCTGTATAATAGCATTGAACTCCTCACTGATAATCACCAAACATATGCTTCTTAGTAAGAATCTCTTTCATAAACTTTACATAGTTGTGCATTTGCTTTAACACCTCAACAAAAGGATTATCAATTATTAATTTTTTAAATACTTCCAAAAATCTAGAAAATTGTTGGTCCAACTATTGTTTTTAGGGTCTTTGAGAAAATGGCGGTGATGGACTTTTTAGGTTAATCTTAATTGATGAGACTGGTTTTTCTAAGTTTTTTTAAATATCTTCCAAAGGTCTTTAAGGTTCTACAATCTTTTTTTCAATTTCAATATCTTTCCGAACTACATCCTCCAATTCCCTTCCACTCCTTAATTGGACAATTTTTACATGCTCTCTATTCTTCTCCTTAAGATTAATTCCAGTGTTGCTAGGAAGAGTTCCTTGGGGTTGATTTCTAAGTGAGTTAGCAATTTGTCCCAATTGGTTCTTCAAGTTCATAAGTACTGCAATTTTGCTTTGCAATTGATTCCCCATCTATACAACTTCCTCCCAATGCAGCTTCGTCTTCTTTAATTGTGGGTTAGAGTTAAATCTTAGAGGATAATAATGTTTACCTTGGTTATTCTAGTTTCATACAGAATTTGCATGGTTGTTTCTCCATTGTTGGTTTCCCCACCAGAGTTATTGTTCCAGTTTAAGTTAGAATGGTTCTTTCAACTTGAGTTATAGAAATTTGAATAAGAGTTGTTAAGTCAGTTGTTAATCTAATTTAAGGTCTATATGATGAAATATTAGCATCAACCATTTTGTCTAAATAAGTTTTCCTCAATTACTTAATGTCCTTAAGGTTGGTTCATTCTAAATTGGTCTAGCTTCCTAAATATGACTGCTACCCGAGAAGTTAGAATTGAAATCACATTTGTGTCATGTATGCTAGTTACCTTCCTAGGATTTACTCTCTCAGAAGGCCATTAGAAATTGTTAGTGATCATCTCCTCAATTAGAGATTACACCTCATCAAATGGCTTTGACATGAGCGAACCACCAACGACACCATCAATAATAGATCTAAGGGATCTTACTAAACCATTATAAAAAGTATGAATAATTGGCCAATCAGACAGTGCATTATGTGGGAACTTTCTAAGAAGCTCCTTAAATCGTTCACAAGCCTCATAAATTAACTCACCTTCTGGCTAGCAAACTAAAATAATATCATTTCTATGTCTAGTTGGTTTTGAAGATGGGAAATACTTAGCTAGAATTTTTTGAACTAAGTCACCCCATGTCCTAATTTATCTATATGCTAATGAGTTTAATCATATTTTGGACTTGTACTTTAACGAAAAAGAAAAAAGCATAAACCTAACAGCTTCATTTGACATGCCTTTATAGTGAAATGTAACACAGAGTTCTAAGAAACTTGTTAAGTGTAAATTAGGATCTTCATTTGATTGTTTTGCTCTATTTAAATAATAACAAACTTAAGTTCAAATATATAACCTTCTATGATGGGTTTGAATACTTAAGTAAATTTCATCTGTTTTTGGACTATCATAGTCCCTTAATGATCTATGTGCATTATGATGATCATTAATTGATTCCTAGGTATTTAAATTAATTTGTTGATTGTTCACCATTTTTTCTACATGTTCATTAAGTCTTTTCTATTTTCTACTTCTTCTTATAGTTCTCTATAGTTTTGAATCGTAAGGTTCAAGTCCTGTAGGTCCCAAACTATGCATTCATTAACTAAAGACTCAACTAATAGTTTTCACACAAGTTGAACACACAAAAATATTTTTAGAACTTTCTTTTTCAAATAAACAAACAATTACACATAAAAACTAACACTACATATTTTCAAGTCTAGGTTTGAATGATCGTGAGAAAATTCTCCTAAGTTAACTACATCGTCGCTCTCTGGAAATGACACGAAAAACTTGATACCCTTTTTTCAGGTGCACTCACACTTTAAATCCTCACGTAAGTGTAGTTGTCGTATCAGTAATATCAGATTTTGAGTCTGGAATATTGATCCCACATGAAACGAGGAAATTAGACTTAAGAGAAGTTCTAGCCAACTAGGATTAGTTCTTTGCCTGGAATTTAGATTAAGTAAAGGTTCTACAAACTAATTTGACTGAATTGCAATTTAGTTTTAAAGGTTAAATCCTACATAAATCTTACTTATCCTAATGGGATTGGTGATTATCAAGTTATAGAGCTACCTTCCCTTATAATGACATAAGAGGAGTGTAAAAAATGTAAAATATCAATTGTGAATGTGGCTAGTTACAATTACATGCAACTCTCTTCTTAACCCTCTCCCAAGAATAAAGAGGTTTGGTTAAATTGGCTTTAATTCCTTAAATCCCAACTCGAACCCATCAAAGACTATGTTCCTAATATTTGCATCTCCCTACAAAGTACTTGCACCATACTCTATAGATCAATGTGACTAACATAGTTGTTCTACCATAGCTCTCCCAAGACATTATAGATCATGACATATTTTAACGATTCACTTGGCCAAAATGATAAGAAAATGAAATTCAAAAGGTTAATTATCACATTAAATTTTAAAAACTAATTTCAAAAACACTTTGCACTCGTGCACATTATACTCAACTATTATAAGGAAAAGTAAAAGGGAACTACTCAGAAGACATGAAGAACACTTCATAAAACTTCATTTGAAATAAAAAAAATTCACTAAATAACTGTGTATACAAAAATACAATAATAAAAGTACATAATGCTTAGCTTTCTATTTGTTTTAAAGCCCTAGAATGCCCCCCAAAGATCTCTGATCTCTTGTTGCTCTTCTGAATACTCTACTCACAATTTCAATCAAATCCTCACCAAATGATTAAGTAAAAGCTATCTCTACCCTTTCCTACAACAAACCTACAACCCCCTTCCATTCCTCTGCTATTCCTTGCCTTTCTCCTTTTAAAACATTGAATAGTCTAACATTTAAGCAGTCTAATAACTCCTCAAATTGTGTGTTCGAAATACTAAAAACTGCCCCAGACTGTTGTTAGCGTCTAGGAGCTACGAGGTTGGCACCTAGGCGCCAATCTCTTTGTCTGCCAGAATCAGTAGTGGTGCCTTGACGCCCATGGGTTTGGCTTAGACACTAGCTGGGTGGCACCTTGGCACCCAATGG
>NEWO01000504.1:297452-321354 GCA_003013225.1 Phalaenopsis aphrodite | reverse complement strand
CTCACTAGCGAAATCAAAATCTACCTAAAATAATTGAAAAAGCTTTAGAAGATTCACAAAAGCCTCACACCTTTTTGGGGGGCCATAAATAGCAATGTTAGCAGCGCAAAAGAGCCAAAAACTGGCGCCAAGCTGTCCATTACCCCAACGGTCCATTAAAAATTAAAATAAAATTATTGATTGGCTTGCTCATTAGAACATGATATCATAGCCATCTAAGCACATTATCGCCAATTTGGGGAGGGTCATTGTCAGAATTAAATTTTTCTCTAAATGCTAATTATTTAATACTGAATTTTATATATCATGTTTTTCGCCACCCACATGCATGGTGGCTTTAACGCCGCCCACCAGCTCCCGTTCGGGAGTCGCGCCGATGGCGAAAGGCAACCAGATTTCCACAGCCCTCCCTACTAATTATTGAATGGTTTCCGTGTGCAGCCGATCCAAGCATCCTGCATTTTTATAGGGCACACGTTAAACAAACTGTTCCCTCCAATCAACGTCATCGTGCATTTATTTCACTCTGGCTTGCGTTGCCCGAAACCTGATGCGATTTACAAGAAATGAAAAATGTCTCGACCACCCAATCTTCTCCTCTTCTCTTGTATCTGAAGCCAGCTGCGGTGGTTAGCAGTTACCCTTGTTACCTGTGAGATGGACGAGGAAGACCAGCTTGTTCTGTTTTCCCAACCATCGAGCTCCGAGATCGAAGACAGCCACCCCGGAACAGAAGATGCCGACGGAGGCAACGGCGCCGCCGCCTCCTCCTCATCCAAGTCACCGGCGCATTTCGCTGGCCGGAAATCTATGCTTAACCGCTCCAAGACCGCTCCGACCATGGACAGCCTGCGAAACCCATGCTCTGAAGTCAACGATGCTTACTCCAAGAAGCAGCCGAGGTTCGGCCCCTCCATTGCTGTCCTCAAATACGCTGCTGCTTTACTCCTTCTGTACCTGTCTCTTGGCGTGCTCATCTATTCTACCAATTCCGACGGCTACTCTGGTACCGAAACTCATCCCACTGTCGACGCCCTCTACTTCTGCATCGTCACTCTCTGCACCATCGGCTACGGCGACATCGCTCCTCTCACCCCGATGACGAAAGCCATCTCGTGCATTTTTGTCCTCGTCGGCTTCGGCATCCTCGACGTGCTCCTCTCTGCTGCCGTATCCTATCTCCTCGATCTCCAAGAGAGCCTCATTCTAGCCGCTGGCGCACGTGGCGAGGTTGCCTATGCGTTCGACGCCGAGAAGGGGCGAATGAGGATTCGGATGAAGGTGGGGATAGCGGTCGGGGTAGTAGTTCTGTGTGTTGGGATGGGGACGGTGGCGCTGCACTGGCTAGAGCATTTGGATTTGATTGATTCGTTTTATTTGGCGGTGATGTCGGTGACAACAGTGGGTTATGGGGATAGAGCGTTCAGGACTTTGAAGGGGAGGGTTTTTGCTTCCTTCTGGCTTCTAGTCTCGACGCTGGCAGTGGCGAGGGCCTTCTTGTATTTGGTGGAGGCCAGAATCGACAGGAGGAACCGAAGAATCGCAAAGTTGGTGCTACAGAAGGGCTTGACGGTGGAGGACTTGATTGCTGCTGATATCAATCATAATGGATTCATCAGGTACGAGTTTCTTTTGTTTTTTTTCTTTCTATTTAATATTTAATATTTTATTTTAATTTTAATATTTTGCTTGGCCATTAGTTTGGTTATTGAGAACTCGTCAATTCTTTATTCATATTGATGCTTCCTCAAGAAATTTGTCATTTGACGTGCTATTTGAGATATTTTTAAATAAGAAATATTTCATATTTAAATTAAAGATCATTCAGGGCCCTGATTTCTGTAAGTTTATAGTAAAATTGAGTATCTCGATAAGATGAACATGATGATACCAAAATTGGTTTTAGATCTATTCATTAAAACACATTAGGAGGCCTCAGATCATTAATTGAATAGTAAAATAAACTTCATATTTGACATACTCATTGTCAAATCGACCATCTTGACGAAAGAAATCCAACAAACCTAAACTTGTTTGATTTTGAGGTCATTAAAGCCTTTAAATCATTAACAATTCTCTTGTGATCAAGGGGGATCAATATAAGACGTCCAATTAAGTGATTATGGGAGCTATTTGCCAAACAACCAAAATGCTACTCTCGCAAAGGGTATAAGACCACCCCCCGTCCTCACTTGTGGGGTAGAATTCTAATGTTGTTCTATACTAAAGACTCAACGATAATTTTCGGTCTCTGTATTCCCAATCGTTGCTCGCTAGCTATGTTGCTCGCCTCCATTAGCCGCCCCCTACTTGTAATGTTGTATAAAAATATGGTCGTAACGTATAACACTGTGTTGAAGATTAGACAAATTTTTCCATACTTTTGAAATTTTTCCATACATGCTATATGGACAAGCATTATAACTGGTTCAAATTTGTAAGCTTGCTCTTTTAGTTGTGAGAAAATCATGTATTTTTATGATTACACGCTTATAGTGGATTATTTTAACTAGGTTATGTCTCGTGTTTTTTTCTTTTTCTGGTTTTTTCATGTAAAAAATCATAGTGTCTTCTCCTACTGCACTTCAATTACCTGTGTGTTGGATTTTCGTTCAACGCTAAGTCATTAATTTATCACTCTGCTGCCCTGAATTTTTTATCACGCCACATTTTAACGCAGTTAGAGGGAAATGAAGTCATGTGGATAGAAGTCTACACTTCTTCTATGGCTAACAAACGCATCACATGAGTTTCTCGATCTAACACCTGCCATTTCTAAATATACTCTCGGAGTCTGGAGTCCAGAGTCCGGGATTCAAAGCCTCTGCTTCGTCTTCCAACAATACAAATCACCCTGCTGGTGAAGATGACATTTCTTTGCCCTTTGAGGCTAGCATACAGAGAGTGGAGGAATTTCAAAATGAGATTCTTCAATTTTTACGTGAAACTCAACAACCAGTCATAACACACGTGAGTTTCATCTACCTTAAGATCAACCTTTAATTTGAGATCTTCATATAGAGGATGCTCCATCGGCAACCCCTCCTCATACTAGAGTTCTTCCCCAACTAGGTTAGGAAGTTGTTTTCCTTGTTATTGCTAATTTTACACATCCATCTCGTACACCCTAACTAATTGCAACCCTCTAACACTTGGAGAATTTAGCTCAACTACTTGATGTAATTCCTGATGAGCTATGACGTATGATTCAAGATTCTTTTTTAAGAGAGACAAGTTATTTTCATACTCGTAGTTCACAGGAGTATTTGCTTTTTGGTTGATATGATCCTCTAACAACCAATTCAGCTATTCTAGTAGGATTCAAGCTCCCAAGCATTGACTCTTATAATTGGACCATCTGGCCCATATGAATACATTGATCTTTATAGAACCATTATATATAATAAGCTGTTGATGCACTACTCTATCAAGTTTTTCCTACCGCCCTTAAAGGTCAGGCGCATACATAGTTACGATGAACTTGCCATACTCTTTGTGATACAATTTACAACAAATCAAAGAATTATCAAACAACCCTCTCATCTTTCTGAAATTCTTCAAAGTTAAGGATATAATTATTTAAAAAATAATTTTAAAGATTATCTACTGAGGCTTGTCAAATTTCCGGAGTGGATCCCAAATTATTAATTTTGATTTTTGTTGGAGGGTTACATTCTGGACCATTTTACTCAACATTATAGCTGGAGACTGTTCGCTCCTATGATAACCTCATACATCACGTTGAAGCCCAAATCACTCTACTGATGAAGCTATTCATGCACATTGAATACAATTTGAACAATCATCTATCAAACATAAATACACTCTTGGAGAAATTACACAAACCTTAAATGGAAGAAAACAAAGTCAACAAATGAAAAATGATATCGATCAAAGACATCCAATTATACTCCACTGTCAAGAAGTAATATTTTAATGAAAATTCAAAATTCTGAATGCCTTTAGTGGCTAAAAGCATTTAAAAATCTAAACAGTGGGGATCAATCTTAATATTATTATTTTCACTGTTTAAAAGGGCATTCAATAGAAAGATGTTTCATTTAAATAATAAATGTGAATGTTTGATAGGTTAATGTCACATGGATCATTACATACAGTAGCAAGGTAAGAAAGATAAGAAGAAAAGTATCGGAATTATTGAATAAAGAATACACTTACAACTTAACTTATCTTTGCAACAGATTTACTACTTTTAACTTAAAAGTTTCTAGTTTTTTTTCTTAGAAGAATTTCTTTTTTGTTTTTATTTTTAATGACAAAAGTTATCATAAAATTAACTTTTTATCAATGAATTTTTTTTATTATTAGATAATTTTTTAATAAATCATGTTGCTTATTATAAAACTCCTTGAAGGAAAGTTGGGGACACAGTCTCCATTTATACTTCTGAAAGATACGCTCATGAGATAGTCTAAATGTGAAGCTAGTAGTGGACATAGTTCTCACTAGAAGGAACCCTTGAAGGCAAGTCACATACACAGTTTCCATTTATATCTCTAGAAAACATGCTCATGAGGTACTCTTAATGGAAGCTAGTAGCAGATACAATCTTCTCTAGAATGATCTGTTAAGGGCAAACGACAAACACAATTTCCACTTATACCTTGGAAGATGCACACATTCGGTAGTCATGATGAGAAGCTAGTGGTGGACACAATCCTCACTAGAAAGAGTTTTATAGCGATGGAAATATTTTATAGCATTTGAGATTTGTTATAGATAAGGTCTCCACTTATACTCTTGGAAGACACCGGGTTTGTTCAATGTTAATGTAGATGGTGCTCTTTGTCGTGATCATTGGTCCGGTACGAGTGTTGTTGTTTTTTTATGAAACTGGTATGCTGATTTCGGCTATGGGACATCAAATGACGCATTCAAATAGCGGAGCGGTGGAGTTATAAGACATTCTTGCCATCAAACACATGTTCGAACTTTGGATGTGGGAAGTAAATGGCCATATTTTTGAAAGGGACAATAGCAATGTGTTGGATTTTATGAGACAATTGATGATTAAGAAGACATGGATAGACAACCAGAAACTTGGCTACTCTTTGGCTTTCATTACTTATTTTAAACAAGTTTTTTTTCATTTTGTTCCCAGGGAGCTCAACAGAACTTTTGTGCCTAAAGGGCTCTTACTCTTAGTTTTTCTTTTGATACGGTCTCTGAATAGTTGGAGCTACTATCCTCCGCGATGATAAGACCTCTTGTACACATGTCCGAGGACCTTTTTTTTGTACTTTTTGTACTCTTTTTTATATTTAATGCAAAATGCATATCCTTCAGAGAAGGCACCTATTAAGTAATCTCGATAAAATGCTAGTAGTGGATAAGTTCTTTATTAGCAAAACTCTATGAGAGCAAGTGGTTGATAGGATCTCCACTCAAAAAATCTTAAAATACTTTAAGTCTAAGAAGATACATATATACTCAAAATCTCATAAATTTATAAGCCTCCGAAAATACATCTACACTAAAAAATTTCAGAGAACAATAAGTCTCAAAAAATATGTACCCTAAAAAATGTCAGAATGCTATGGGTCTCAGAAGCTACTGGTATATTTGAAAAATTTTGAAAACTATAAGCCTCAAAAAGTACAAATGCGCACTAAAAAAATCTCGGAAGGCTATAAACCTCATTAGAAACATGCACACTTAAAAAATTTCAAAGGGGTATAAGCCTCTGAAGGTTTTATTTACTCAAGAAGCTAAACATTTGCATAAGAATCTCAAAAGGTATAAGCCTCAGAAGAGTTCGTTATTACTATGTTCCAACTAGGGGGCAATATCTTAATTGAAATATATGGGATTCTTTTCAAGACTTATAATAATTTTGTCTTCTCTAAGGAAAATTATAAGAAATCATCATTCTTATATTAAGAAACATCTCAAAAGACGAGATAAATACTACCCAAAATTCAAGACAACAACATCCCAAAAGGCGAGGCAATAATAGCCCAAAAGATTGGGCAACAACTCCTAAATAAGGGGCAAGAACAACCCAAAATATATGACAGAAACAGCTCGAAAGGAGAGGCAAGAACAACCCAAACGATGGGGCAATAATAGCCTAAAAGATGACAAAAAACGACACAAAAGGAGGTCAATAATAGCCCAAAATATGCGATAAAAATAGCCTAAAAAGTTGAGTAACAACAACACAAAAGATGAGGCTGTAATGTGAAAGAGACTCATACCTCTGGAGAAGAGGTATAGTTTGTGCCTCTCCTAATGACACTATCTATTGGCTAAAATTTGGAATTTTGGCACTAATAAATAAAAAATTCAAATTTCTTTTGCTCCGACAACCATCTATGGGCACGCGTGGGCACTCGCATGCAAGCGCACACATAGTAATGATAACAATTAAGCACTCGGTTTCCTACCTGGCACAGGAGTCATCTTGGGATGCTTCTTGAAATGCATGTCTTGTACAAGTAGAATTGGCTCTTTTGGAATAGCCACTTGATTTTTTTGTCTTTTGGAGCCATTCTTAGAGGTAGAACTTTCCCACTTCACAATTTGACTTTTGTTATTTATTTTGAATTTTAATTTTAATTTTAATATGGAGCGACTGTTTTAGAAGTAACACTAGCAGGTTCTTCCACAGGCATTTAAGGATCCAATAAATCCAACTCAATCACTATCTATGTCCCTTGAAACTCCAAAATAGGGGTGTCACTATTCGAATCATTGTTGTTGATGTCTTCTGACCCATCTGAATTATGCATGATTTGAGAATTTTTAATTAGATTGAAATTATGATCATAGTTTGAATTATGCAAATTGTGAAATTAGATTGAATTATGCATGATCATAGTTAGGTTTCTCCATGAAATTGAGCTACTTGATCTCTTCATTTAAACTTCATGCCTTGCCGAGTAGCTTCTTAAAGGTTTTAATTGTAAATCTTTTGTGGATAAAAGCTAATGGTCCATATATGCTTTTTAAAGGGATCTTATTGTATGTTGTTATTCAAGTTGGGGCTTGCACTTCATACTAAGTTTTCTCGAGCATAGAATGCACTTCACCAGGTGTCTCCCTATGTCTATTTCTCAACGACCAAATCACTGATGATGTCATGGTTTTGTTCTCCAACAAATCATTTAACAAACAAATTTTCTAATTCAGCAAAGAACTTCACTGACCAATTTGGCATTTCTACACACCAATCAAAGGCCACCCAATCAGGCTGCTAATAAACTGTCAAAACAGTAAAGCATCACTGCCCCGTAACACCTAGCCCAAAATTTTGCAATGTGTTGTCAGGGGTTCTCGAGTCCATCAAACATCTTGAATAACAGAGGCACAAATTTCTTTGGATATTGAACAACATTGAATTTCTCCAGGTAATCTGTACCTTTTAGAATCAATGTGCCACGCTTGGTCTGGGCCAAAGCTTCTTTAACTTATTGCTCAACAATCTACCTGATATCTTTCTCTTGGATGGTACCATGAGTAGAGTCCTTCTACTTACTGTCCTCATTAGCGACAGTGGTTTCTTTCTTCTCGTCCAGAATTTTACTGCCTCTAGCAGGTTGACTTTGGTTGATGGCACCTTAGGTGACTGAGGCAAACTGTGAAGGTTGTCATCTCTTCTAGAAACTTTCTTGGATGGTTGATTTGTTTATCTTTTTACCAAAGCAAATGCTGCATGACTTTAGTTTGATTTTTTTTCCTTTTTGGCGCGTGATATTTCTCCTAAAGAAGAAGCATAAGTCTTTACAACATTTATTTCAACAAATTCCTCTTCCATAAGATCTGTCAAATTCTTTTCATCCTGAAATTGGGATTCTTTTTCTCTGTCATTAGCAAATTGCTTTATATATGCTCTATGTTTCTCAAGAGCATTCTATATAAAATTCTCTCTGACAT
Organism: Phalaenopsis aphrodite; assembly: GCA_003013225.1. Lineage (NCBI taxonomy): Eukaryota > Viridiplantae > Streptophyta > Magnoliopsida > Asparagales > Orchidaceae > Phalaenopsis > Phalaenopsis aphrodite. The sequence continues at coordinate 313,458 of NEWO01000504.1, read as the reverse complement.
TCTTCAAATCCACTGTTACGAACTTTTGAGCAGCATCCAATGGATCATGCTCAGGTACATCAGACTCCAAATTCATCACCTTTGACTTTGGCTCTACACTGACTTTTTCATACTGGTTCATTTTCAACAACTCACCAGTGACCTTGGGTATCCATATCCGCTTTTTAGGTGGTGGCACTACGTGACTTGAGACTTCTTTAGTAGTATCAACTCGAGTAGATAGGGTATGCTCCCCAACATGCGGAGCAGCTGACGTGCCAAAATTTACCGCGGGACAAGTTGGTTGTACAATGCAAGTGCGCATGTCAAGTAGTAAAGCAGAGTACCGTATATCGATCCCACAAGAAAAATGTAACTTTTGTTTCCATACAAAAATCTCTACTTTACAAATTTAGCTGGCCTAGCCCGACATGTCACAAAGAAAGTTTTAAATCCTAAGGTTCTCAAAAAATAATCAAGGGGAAGACAGTAGAAACAAAACAGTGGGAAGATTTTGTGAGTTTTACTAGATTTATGAGGTTCGTGCCTCTGTAACTCATGGATCGTGGCGATCATGATTTTCCTACAAGTTTTTCTACGTGATTGTTGTCAATCGGGGACATAACACTCCTTATGCCTATGTCTAGATCAAAAGAAGCCTAGAATCCATGAAATTGAGTCTTCTTTAATCCTCATGGCTTTTCGTGTGACTTTTTCAATCTGCTGGAATGATTGCAGAATTCTTCTAGAATACATATATCCTCTCGGATATTTGTGGTTAACCATTTGTTTCCACTACGCATTGGTTAAAGGTCATAGTTCCATGAAATATTTTAACATCCTAGTTGGTCAAACTATGAATAAATTAGGTTTGGAGGTTAACCATTAACAAGACCATGAAAGTTCATAGAAAACACTTAGCAGAAAAGCATTACGTAAGAACCACGATAAGTCCACTACCCCCTACATCATACAGTAACGGCGAAGAATTTAGACACGCATCACAGAGAAAACCATAGTAAGAAAAATTATGCAGGAATACAATGCAAGAAACAAATACATGAAAGGCTTATAATAACTCATTCTCTCCTTGATGAAAACAACTCTTCCTCTCATATAAAACTCTCACAACTCACAAAGCAAAAGAAAAATCCCTCTTTTAGGTTTCCACCTGAGGAAGAGAATCCTCAAGAGAGCACTCAAAGTCTCTCCACTAGTGTTCAAGCATTCTCTCCCTCCAAGAAGCCTTATGAATCAATTTTATAGCAATAATCACGGTTTGGGCGATCAAATTTGCTTTCTAAAGTGATTTCTTGCTCTCTCTCTAATTGTACTGTTTCATGGAGTTGTGTTGTTGTTTGTAAGTTTATCTTTGAACTTTCATTTTAATTTCCTGATTTTACTGTTTTTATTTATTGCACTTCATTATTTTATTGTTTGATTGATGTTTTCGCTAAAAATTTTAATTTTTGATGTTATGTGGTTTTTTGTTCTTAGGAAAATTATGACATTTCAACGAGGTCATTACATAAATTCATTTCATTTTGAATTTCCTTTAATTCTTTGTAAATTTTTTATTATTTTATAGATTTTTTTAATCAAAAGAATTATATTAATTATTTTTTTTTAATTTTTGTTTGACATTATTTTCTATCTTTCTAAGTTCGCCATAATTTTTCTTGTTTTTTTCCTTATTTTCTTTGACTTTTTATGAATTTTTTAAAGCTCTGTGTTAATTTTCCCAATTAATTGAACTACTTATTAACCATATTTCCACCTTGGATGCCATGCAATCCCGTCGTTGTTTTGCATTCCTCACATCCTTATGGAATTGATCCACTTATCCACGTGTCTCACGCTCCGCTAGTCAACCAATGATTGGGTGGTGAGTAAGATGGACCAACTCGTGTTCATTCCGTGGTTCATTCGATTTGATCTATGCTGTTCAATTTAAATACATAAAAATGGGTGACATCTAGTCATCATCCTAAATGTGATGATGGACTGAAGTCGTCCAAGAAAATACACACGATCAGTGTGACCATTCCTATATCTCTACGTTCCTTTCCATCCGAAAGGATAACTAAAACCTAAGGTTCACATCCTACGATCAAAATTTCGTGGGTTTAAAATTTTCTTGATGGATGATCACGACGAGCCTTAAATCTAAGTTTGAGAGTGATATCTTGCTTGATGAGGTGGTTCTCTAATTTTTTCGGCTAGCATCCTTGAGCAGTCCTTCAGCTCCGATTTGTGCATTTTGAATTCGTTTCAGGATTTCACCTACATGGGTGCTTAGGTTTGTCTAAGTATGGGTTAGAGGGCCTAGGAAGAGGGAATTTGATGATGGAATCGCTTTTAAGGCTTGGGAAAGCTTTTGAAGTGATTGGATTGGGGAGTTGATGGATGGTTTGGAAGAATTGGGTTTGACTTGGTTTTGGGTTAGGGAATTGATGGAGGATTTGATGTGGATTGGCTCAGATGGTATGAGGAGCTTGACTACGGGCTTAGAGAAGGGTTTTGGATTGGTTTGAGGGAGTTTAAGTGAGCTTGAAGCAAGATTCAACAACTTCACCATGGGTTACCAGAGACCTATTTATATGTAATGGGGAAGGCTTGAGAGATTGCTTTGAGTTCAAGGAAGGTTATAGGCATGAATTATTGGTGCCATGATGACATGACATGGTCAATACTTGAAGCCAATGAGAATTTGACTTGCGTAAGGTCAAAAATGGTGTGAGATCAATAAGAATCTTATGTGTGGGTTTCAATTTTCATGTAGCTTCTTTGGGAAGGTGATGAGTTGGTTTGGCTAGCTTGGGTGAGTTTGTTGAGGTGGTTTATGTCGGTTAAGGTAGTTAGGAGATGAGTCAATAAGGTTGTGCCACATGGAGGGCTCGGGTTATCTCAAATGGCCATGGAGAAGATTGGTTTTGGTTGGCTTGGAATGAGCTTTCAATGGCTCATGATTGGTTGGGTTGGGTTGGCTTGGAAGGAGCCAAAGTGTGCTTGAAGGACGAGCCAAAAGGATCTTCAAGTGGCTTGAGCTTGGCTTGGATATGAGCTTAAGGTGGCTTGGAAGTTTGGCTTTGAGTTCAAACATGGCTTGTTTAGCTTGAAAGTTTGGCTTATACATTCGATTTTGAATGAATTGAGCTTGATTTGAAGTGGGTGAAGATTGTTTGGCGTTGTAGCCAATGAAAAAGGTGGAATTTATGAGGCATTGATGGAGAAAAAAATGAGTTCATTTAACGGGTTTCGTAGTGTGTGCATTTTGTGCGAGGAATAGAAATTTTGTGAAGTGAGTTTAGATGTTGGATTTGTAAAGTGCTTTGGTGACTATAGGGAGTGATTGTAAGGAAGAGAGGACATGGGTATGATTTTGGGTTTTGGGTGAAATGTGTTTGCATTGTGTGGTAGTTTAAGTGTGGGTATGACTTTGGGTGGAATTGAAGGTAAATTTGGAAAATGATGAGGGTGGTTGGTGTTTGTATTTTATTTGTTTTATTTGATTATTATTATATTTTTAAAAACAAATTTATTAGAATTTAACAATGAGTGATTGGGTGGAATTGATTTTGTTATTATTTTGTAAATTTGTGTAATTTTGATTTTATTTGTGATTTTTCATTAGTATTATTTTTTATTGGGTCCATTTTTATTTCAAATAATTTTGATTTCAATTATTTCCAAGTTTTTATTTTTTTTTAGAAAATAATTTTTTTTTCATTTTTTTTGGGGTTGGTTTTGAGTTTTTTTTAAATTTTGGTTTCTTTTTTTTTAATGTCGTCAATTTTAACATTTCAAGTTTGAATTTTTCATTTTAAATTTTAATGTGTTTGTTTCCATTTTTATTTTGATTTTGGTTTTGATTATTTTTATTATTTCCTTTTCTTTTTTTGTTTCTCTTTTTAAAATGAACTCAATAATGATTTACAGTGAACACCATGCCAAATATGCTCTTTTTAAACTAAAGAGTGAATTATTAAGGAAATTTAGGAAAAAAAGGTTAAAAGAGCTTAAAGAACACATCCAAGGACCCAAGTTTCTTTGGTCAAATGTTAACTAAAAGGCATTTCCAAGACCATGAGAACCAAACTTAATTTTCAATGACTTAATCTCAATTGGCAAAATAGAGTGTCAAGAATTTAAAATTAAGTACCTGAAACTAAAATGAGTGAAGATTTGTTTGAATTTCTAGCTAAGTGTTTGGCTCACTAGACCTCTAGGAAAGTCTCTAAGAAAAATCTAAGGCTAAATCCTATGTTCTAGAGAGAGAAAAAGAATAAGATAAACCTCATGTAAAAATGAGGTGAACAATAGCCTTTGTTTGCTGTCGTCAACCACCCATGTTTGTAACATCATATTAGAAACACGCTCATAACGCTTCACCATATTGAAGATCCGGTGACTTTTTCCAGACACTTGATGTTTTATGTACGTTGTGTACTGACAGATGTTGAAACTAGTGTAAAAATGTAGCTTTGCTCTCTCAGTTTTGAGAAAATGACGTATCTTTGTAATTACACACTTGTAGTTGATTACCTTAATTGGGCTAGTCCTCGTGAGTTTTTTCCTTTATGGGTTTTTTAACATAAAAAATTATGGTGTCTTCTCCTACTATTCATCAATTATCAGTGTGTGTTAGATCTTCATACAACACAAAAATATTGATTTATCACCCTACCACCATAAATTTTTCGGCATGCAGCAATTATCATTTGTATTTTTCTTTCTTTGCTTTTTAAACTTTGCGTATGTAATTATATATATATATATATATATATATATATATATATATAATTACATACCTTTTGATAGAAAGGTATATTACTTTACCTTTTTCGGGAGAAATATGGATTGACACACAATATCAGGGATTTTGACAACAAACAGACCTTGAACAGATACCTCTTTATTGTACCCACTGTCGTATGTTTGGACATTCTCCTTCTCAATGTTACCAGTTGCATCTGAATTTAAAACCTTCAAGTAAAAACACTTCTGGATCTGTCCCACCTCATACCTGTCCCTCCTCCACTCCTGAGTGCATTCCACAAACTATTGAAACACCGGTTGACACGATGCCACCTCTCCCTCCCACTATCAGAGACAATACTGTCTCTGTTCTTCCGATTGATATATTGGCAGATGGTGTACTTGGGTCCAATAATCATGATAGTATTGAAGCTCCACATCCCCAGGATGCATCAGGTGTTGAAGAGACATGCTTACCACCTCTTCAGAATCAGAATGTTGTTACTGCTAGTCCGGAGCTGGGGGCTCATTCTCTCCTACATGCCCAACAATCTGTTGACTACACAAATCAGATGAGCCAGTCATCGGATGAGGAATGACAGGTATACACATCTAGAAAGAAAAAAAGAATGGAGGCACACCCCAGCTTGGGAACTTAATGGATGCTACTCTAGTAACTTCGGGTAATGAAACGACACTCAGCAATTTGTTAGCTGTCTCCGCTCCTAGAACCAGAGGTAGAGGCAAGACCAAGCTAGCTCGTGCCTAGCAACTTATTTCCTGCAAGTTTTGTTTTTTTTGTGTTTAATCTATGTTTCATCCATTTAGGATGCTAGTGTCTGATGTATTGTATGGGTAGGACACCATTTTATTGGGTCCTCTCATACAGTCTCTATGTATCTTTTCAATTTCAAAAAAGTTATCCCTTGGGCGATTATAAAAAAAAAATTATATATATATGTATATATATATATGGAAAATTTATAGTATGACATTCAATAAAAAATGATCGTGATTAGTTTCAAAATCATTAAACTAGCTTTTAAACGATATAAACAAATTTTAATTGATTGTAGCTCAAAAGAAGTTAAAACCATTGTAACCCAAAAATCAACCAAGCTGTCATGACCTAATTTTTTTATTTTTATTTTTCAATATATGCTTGTGATTCATCATTAATTAGTCTGTTACGGTGTGTATTTCCTTTGTTTGCTGAATAGCTAATATTAATGTGTTTGGAACAATATTAATTCTGGCTTTTAGTGATTTCTGTGTTGGACCTGCTTGAGCTCACATAAAGTCCTTTTAAAGTTAGTTGTAGCTCTATCTATGTTCCTTTCTTTTTTGGCAGTTATGCCACTGCTAATGTTGTGGTGTTGAAGAAAATCATGTCTAAGCTTGCAGTTTTAGTTTTTTAATTACCAGGTTGGTTTATTTTCACTAGATGCTATTCCTTTCACTTCCAGAAGCTTTCCGATGTCACGGCGAATATTTCATAAGCATAATAAAGATATTTAAGATTTTTTTTTTTTTTGTTGTGTATGTGCCAAAGCACAAATTTGGTGTAGGATCGCTTCAATTTTATTCAAATCAGAGTTCAAATGAGCTTTAGTGGTGTTGATGTAGAGCATCAAGCTAATTTTGAAAGCCCCATTATAAGATCACTATCTCATATTCGATATGGGATCAAGGGCCAAGTTATTATCTTCATGAAACAAGTATTAATAAAGATTATATAGAACTGAAAAGGAAAAGATTATAAAATTAAAGCTGGAATTCAAAATAGGCAAAAAAAAAAAAAAAAAAGATAATTTTCAACCTTTCATCTTTTTTTTTATAAAATAATTTGGATTTATTTTTTCATTATTTAAATAGTTGTGGGCTTTATAAGGAGTCAGAGTTAACGATCTAATGAGAATAGAGAATCTTAGAGTAGTTGTACTCCTATTATTTGTTTCTTTTCTAGCTTTTATTTAATTTTACCCCTTTTCTTAGTTTCTATTTAACTTTTAATTATAGAATTTAAATGTACTTGTTTAAATATTATTGTAATTTAGGAAAGAAAGAAAGAAATTTTATGCCCGATAAAGAAAAATGGGTGTGAAATATTTAGAATTAAGAGAGCCATTATCTTTCTTATATTTATTGACTTATTTTATAATTTTTATAAATATTCTCATACCTTTTTGGTATAATCTCAAAGTTTTTCTAGAAGCTTTACAACTAAATTTTTTTTGAATTGCCTCTACGAGGTGTTAGCCAAACTTCGGCTCTTTTTGACCCATTATTGGTTCTCCCATTTTAGTCACATTTAAAGAACATTAGATCTCTCTCATCAACACCAAATTTAACCTCCACACATTCCCTTAATATCCTAAAGCTATTCCCTTTATACATCCTTAATCACCCGTGACTATTATAATATGTCAAAGTTTATTTAATTTGTCAAAGTTAGATTACCTTCACCCAGTCTTAAATTTTAGCTATTTTTTGGCCTCCAAAGCATATGGAACTTCACTAAATACTCTATATCACATCTAAAATACTACTTTAATATTCCCAAATGGTTACCTCCCTTGATCTTTCATCATGGGAAACCCTAGATCCAAATCCCCAATATGAGCTCTAGGGTTTGCCATGATCTAACCCTTTCATTAACCCTTCTCAATCACCATCTTAAAGTTAATTGTCCAATCACTCAAGAGTTTCTAACATTCTTTGTTTCCCACAATAGCAAGTTGAAGCCTTGGATCACCCTTTCCAACGCTATATCGCCATCTCACTTGAATGATATTTTATTAGGCTATTTCAAGTCTACACACTCACGTAGACACACACATGCATGTATCATTAGATCATACATGTTTATTATTTCTTTAAAAAACACTACTACATATTTGTTTGTTTCTTGCCAAAAAAACTAATATTAGTAGATCNCATTTGTATTTTTCTTTCTTTGCTTTTTAAACTTTACGTATGTATATGTGTGTGTGTATATATATATATATATATATATATATATATATATAATTACATATCTTTTGATAGAAAGGGATATTAATTTACCTTATCTGGGAGAAATATGGATTGACACACAACATCAGGGATTTTGACAGCAAGCAGAACTTGAACAGATACCACTTTATTTTACCCACTGCCATATGTTTGGACATTCTCCTTCTCAATGTTATTAGTTGCATCTGAATTTTAAACCTTCAAGTAAAAACACTTCTGGATCTGCCCACCTCATACTTGTCCCTCCTCCGCTCCTGCGTGCATTCCACAGTCTATTTAAACACCGGTTGACACGATGCCACCTCCCCCTCCCACTATCGGAGACAATACTGTCTTTGTTCTTCCGACTGATTTATTGACAGATGGTGTACTTGGGTCCGATAATCAGGATAGTATTGAAGCTCCACATCCCCAGGATGCATCAGGTGTTGAAGAGACATGCTTACCACCTCTTCAGAATCAGAATGTTGTTACTGCTAGTCAGGAGCTGTGGATTCATTCTCTCCTACATGTCTAACAATATGTTGACCACACCGATCAGATGAGCCAGTCCTCGGATGAGGAATGACAAGTATACACATCTAGAAAGAAAAAGAAGAATGGAGGCACACCCCAACTTGAGAACTTAATGGATGATACTCTAGTAACTTCAGGTAATTGAATGACACTCAGTAATTTGTTAGCTGTCTCCGCTCCTAGAACCTAAGGCAGAGGCAAGACCAAGCTGGCTCGTGCCTAGCAGCTTATTTTCTGCAAATTTTTTTTTTTTTTTTTTTTATCTATGTTTCATCCATTTAGGATGCTAGTGTCTGACGTATCGTATGGGTAGGACACTTTTTTTGGCCTCTCATACAACTTCTATGTATCTTTTCAATTTCAATAAAATTAGCTCTTGGGCGGTTATTAAAAAAAAACATATATATATATATATATGAAAAATTTATAGTATGATATTAAAAAAATAAATGATCGTGATTAGTTTCAAAATCATTAAACTAGCTTTTAAACGATATAAACAAATTTTAATTGATTGTAGCTCAAAAGAAGTTAAAACCACTGTAACCCAAAAATCAACCAAGCTGTCATGACCTAATTTTTTTATTTTTATTTTTCAATATATGCTTGTGATTTATCATTAATTAGTCTGTTACGGTGTGTATTTCCTTTGTTTGCTGAATAGCTAATATTAATGTGTTTGGAACAATATTAATTCTGGCTTTTAGTGATTTCTGTGTTGGACCTGCTTGAGCTCACATAAAGTCCTTTTAAAGTTAGTTGTAGCTCTATCTATGTTCCTTTCTTTTTTGGCAGTTATGCCACTGCTAATGTTGTGGTTTTGAAGAAAATCATGTCTAAGCTTGCAGTTTCAGTTTTTTAATTACCAGGTTGGTTTATTTTCACTAGATGCTATTCCTTTCACTTTCAGAAGCTTTCCGATGTTACGGCGAATATTTCATAAGCATAATAAAGATATTTAAGATGTTTTTTTTGTTGTTGTGTATGTGCCAAAGCACAAATTTGGTGTAGGATCGCTTCAATTTTATTCAAATCAGAATTCAAATGAGCTTTAGTGGTGTTGATGTAGAGCATCAAGCTAATTTTGAAAGCCCCATTATAAGATCACTATCTCATATTCGATATGGGATCAAGGGCCAAGTTATTATCTTCATGAAACAAGTATTAATAAAGATTATATAGAACTGAAAAGGAAAAGATTATAAAATTAAAGCTGGAGTTCAAAAATAGGCAAAAAAAAAAGAAGATAATTTTCAACCTTTCATCTTTTTTTATAAAATAATTTGGAATTATTTTTTCATTATTTAAATAGTTGTGGGCTTTATAAGGAGTCAGAGTTAACGATTGAATGTGGATAGAGAATCTTAGAGTAGTTGTACTCCTTTTATTTGTTTCTTTTCTAGCTTTTATTTAATTTTACCCCTTTTCTTAGTTTCTATTTAACTTTTAATTATAGAATTTAAATGTACTTGTTTAAATATTATTGTAATTTAGGAAAGAAAGAAAGAAATTTTATGCCCGATAAAGAAAAATGGGTGTGAAATATTTAGAATTAAGAGAGCCATTATCTTTCTTATATTTATTGACTTATTTTATAATTTTTATAAATATTCTCATACCTTTTTGGTATAATCTCAAAGTTTTTCTAGAAGCTTTGCAACTAATTTTTTTTTTAATTGCCTCTATGAGGTGTTAGCCAAACTTTGGCTCTTTTTGACCCATTATTGGTTCTCCCATTTTAGTCACATTTAAAGAACATTAGATTTCTCTCATCAACACCAAATTTAACCTCCACACATTCCCTTAATATCCTAAAGCTATTCCCTTTATACATCCTTAATCTCCCATGACTATTATAATATGTCAAAGTTTATTTAATTTGTCAAAGTTAGATTACCTTCACAGTCTTAAATTTTAGCTATTTTTTGGCCTCCAAAGCATATGGAACTTCACTAAATACTCTATATCATATCTAAAATACTACTTTAATATTCCCAAATGGTTACCTCCCTTGATCTTTCATCATGGGAAACCCTAGATCCAAATCCCCAATATGAGCTCTAGGGTTTGCCATGATCTAACCCTTTCATTAACCCTTCTCAATCACCATCTTAAAGTTAATTGTCCAATCACTCAAGAGTTTCTAACATTCTTTGTTTCCCACAATAGCAAGTTGAAGCCTTGGATCACCCTTTCCAACGCTATATCGCCATCTCACTTGAATGATATTTTATTAGGCTATTTCAAGTCTACACACTCACGTAGACACACACATGCATGTATCATTAGATCATACATGTTTATTATTTCTTTAAAAAACACTACTACATATTTGTTTGTTTCTTGCCAAAAAAACTAATATTAGTAGATCNACACTACTACATATTTGTTTGTTTCTTGCCAAAAAACTAATATTAGTAGATCAATTTAAGAAGTACCACAAAACAAATGAAACTAAATTAAAAACCCTCCAAATTTTAGTTGATGATTTGAAAATAATTATGGCAAACATTGGAGGTGACCTTTTTAGAAGATGTTCATAAACTCTACTTATTACATTTATCTCATATACAACATAATCCCCTTGGAGAAAAACCATTTAATAAATAGTTGCTTTTTCAAACTATCAACAATAAATATAATCTTAGGACTCATAATAAGCCATGCTCTATACTTAAGGTTTAAGTCCCCATATTTTATGATGACCATGACCCAAACCAATTTTCAAATTAACAAATGTTGATGGATGTCTTTTAATTTACAAAAATTTATTATTTCACTAATTTTCTAATAGACTTTGTTAAAATACACTATTTTAATCTGTTTGTTAAAGGATGGTTGAATAATAAAAATAATTTAGATATACTATTAAAATCTAAATAGTACCCTTGGTACCATGAGAAACATAGACCTACATAGCCAAGACCTTATTTGAGAACAAGTAAAAACACTAGTTATTAAATATTTGACTTTTCTCAAGGTCTTGTTATCCCGAGCCAGCTACACTAACACTTAATGGAAAAAATTTATAGATTCACCTTAACACATAATCCATCTGCAAACATAATCCATCTGCAAACATGATATAGAATTTCTGGATCTCTAGACCTTAGAAGAGGCCTTCCACTCTACCCTTTAATTGCAATCCATAAAAAAAATGATGCCTTATTCAGAACATAATTGTTCGTCCACTCACGTGGACAACACTTAGGTTTATTGATAGACCTTCAATATATTTTTTCCGTAGTATTGTCTAACCTAATTTCCCAAGTAAAACACCTTTCAAAAATCCAAAGAAATTCATGTGTCTTAGGTTCGATAAAAAAGGCACATGTAACACCAATATAAGGCTTAAATTCTCTTAGATGAGACAAAAGCCCCGATATCTTATGATTTTAAGGATTTCTTAAAAACATATCATTTATAATGATGGGCTTAACCATTCTCTTTTATTTATTAAAAGATGTTTTTCCATTAAAATTTTGATTTTAGGGATTAGAGAGGAAAAATAATTTTTTATTTGTATAAAATACGAAAAATAAAAAATATAGACTTGTTATTAATATTAGGAGATCAATGAATGTATATTTATGTGTACTTGTTAGGCTAAACCTTTGGATTGAGCCTCTTTTTGATTCTTTGAATGCTTGTTATACCTTTTTGCCTATGACCACTAGATGTCTAGTCCCCAACAAATTAGATTACTATTAAGATAAAATTTGATTTGATGAACATAATAAATTTTCTTAGGAAGACCCTTGACATAGTCAAAATCCATTATTATAGGAGAAACATATTTTGCTTCAGGCATTATAGTTAAACCATCATACTGGTCTTTGCCAAACCAATAACAAATGAACTATAGGTTACACAACACAGGACTAGTGCTGTCCAAAATTAGCCTTCCACCCTATTAACTACTCGAAACTACTCGAATTGATTATGTCTAGCTCCGCATATTTAAAAAATATTGTACAACTAGTCCACTACTTGATTTATATGTTCCTCCTAAGGGCATAGGTTCATTAAACACCCTAGAGAGCAATTTTGATGATGCCTTAGGTTTCCCAACCACTATGGATTGCAATTTTAATGAAATTGGACCCCTAAATGATCCAAATACCTCATATAAAAAGCATTCCATACTTATGGATTTACATGTCTATCATGCTTTTCATATAATTGGGTAATACTAAAGTGCCCCTTGAGATACACACACTTTAGATGATTCTTTCACACCTACACAAAGTTTAAAATTTTGTAGTTGGATATTGAGGCGTTGCTTATCAATATGTAGATGCCTAAGCTTCGAGGCATTCTGTGGTGTAAGCCTCATAATCAACAAATTACACAAAATAATATATATTTTATTAAGCTCAATGTATATAGTAAGAAATAAATATTAATATTTTAACTTATTAATAGATTAGAATGTGACCTGTTAATATTTTAAAATGATAAAAGTAATGAATTATTCAAAATAAGAAGTAACTTATTAGCATTCAAACATCAAAGTATAAAATAAAAAAAAATGTTTACAAACTTCAAAATACGACATGATAATTTAGTAATTCAAAATAAATTCAATAAAATTAGTCTTCTTACACTTTTACTATCATCCATGAAAGTGAGAATATAATATGCCACTAAGGTTAAAATTTTTAAATTCAAAAGTTCCTATTACTCTTATCACTTAATAAGCCTCCATTAGAATTATTAGTATAACAATTTACTGTCACGTCATCCAATATCATATCCATATTCTCTCATTTTAATTCTTAATTAAATATTAATTAAAATTAAAATAATAGCTATGTTGATTGCAACAAATTTAATTACATTTTTAATTGCGTATATATGTTAGGAATATTTATTACTGTTATTTTTTTATATTTATTTAAAAAAAATCATAAATCTAATTGTATACATTGATTTGAGATGCACTATGAGGCGGACCTCATATTATGTGAGGTGTGAGTCTCATGTAATAGCTAATGAGGAGTAAGCCTCATGTCAAATTTTTCAGAAGCATTGAGACAAGCCTCATATTTCACACTTTTAACCATCCGCCTATTAATTTCTTACTAATTGAGACAATGCAATCTTAAATAAGAGTAGATGAACTAAGATCTATTTTGTTAAACTTTGGCCAACTCCCCATTCTGAGAGGAAATTTTACCATCAAATGCATGACACTGCCCCTTTCAATTTTGTTATGTTTTAAACTTGCAACTAGTTTTAATTAATATATCTAATATACTTTTTATATATATTTCTTATGTGTCAGGCATGTTACTAATACACGAGAACTCTTGTTATTGACTAATGTTTTTTTTTCAAATTTATCATTGTTCAACCATCTCTATATTAGATTACTTATGCTCTATAATACCCTAAATATGTGACCTTATAATTGATTGTTAAATGAAACTACATGTGCAAAACTCTTGCAATAAATATTTGTTGTTGCTCTATAATTTGGGGAAGCTTGGTGTTTGATCCATAATTTTTATTTTTTTATTTTTTATTGTAAAGAATATAATAAAACATTATTATAGAATTAAATCAGGGCACCTAAAAAACCCAAATAAAATTATTTTCATGAGTAAACTTCAAGTTTTCATGATTTGGAATGTTCATGAAGAAGTTTTATTGTAATTTGGGGAAGACTGGTGTTTGATCCATAATTTTAATATTTTTATATTTTATTGTAAAGAATATAATGAAACACTGTCATATAATTAGATGTGGGTAACTAAAATACAAATGAAATTATTTTGATGAGTAAACTTCAATATTTCAGGATTTGGAATGTTCATGAAGAAGCGAATTCTATGGGATAAAATAACAATTACTATTAAACAAGTGGTAAAAGGTGTACTTGAAGAATTAAAATGAAAATTTTTTATAAATAATAATAATTAGTGTTGGAATAAAAATGTGAAAAAAAATATTAGAAGTTGTATTATAAAAATTACTTTAAATTTAAAAGCTTAGAGAATTGGGAAAAATATAAGATAGCCCATAGGGAGTCTAAGAAAACAATTTGTAATGCTAAAAATTCGACTTTTAGTGATTATTAAAATAAATTATAAAGAGGCAGAAAATTATATGTATAAACTAGCCAAATAAGATAAAACAATAAAGATGAAAATAAAAATGTGTTTTTCTTAGATGAAGGTATTTAACACAGACGATTGTGCTATTTTGATAAACTTTTCAATGAAGTTTCAAAAAAGATGATTGACCTTTGTGATCTTAATATGGTTATTAATAAATAAATATTTTATTTTTATTGTCGCATTAGTAAAAAAGAAGTTATGGAAGCTTTAAAGAAAATCAAGGGTGGAAAGTTAGTAGGATATGGTGGTATCCCAATTGAAGTTTGTAAATGTTTAGGGAGATTTGAGAGTTTCTTGGCTTATTAAGCTCTTTAATATTATATTAAAAACTAAAAAGATGCATAAGAAGTGGAGGAAGAGTATTTTGGTCCTTGTTTTAAGAATAAAGGGATGCAATAGATTGTGCAAATTATAGAAGAATTAAGTTGATATGTCTTTAAAATTATGAGAGAGGGTAATTGAACATAGGTTAAGACATTATACTAAAATATCTCATAATCAACTTAGATTTATGCCAGACAAGTCTACTATGGAAGCTATATATTTATTTAGAGGTTTGATGGAGAAGGACAAAGAAATTAAGGAAGATCTTCATATGATTTTTATTGATTTAGAAAAATCTTACGATTAAGATTCCAAGAGAAGTCTTTTGGAGAATTCTAGAGAAGAAATGTGTTGATATGACTTATATTCCAGTCATTAAAAATATGTATACTAGAGTTGTTACTTGTGTTTGAACAAAAGGAGGATTGATTAAGTATTTTCCTTTTTCAGTTGGATTACATCAAAGATAGGCTTTAAGCCCATATCTCTTTGCTTTAGTTATGAACGTTCTTATTAGAAATTTGCAAATGGACCTTGGAGTATGTTTTTCGGTGAAATTATCATTTTTATGGATAAGACTGGGGAAAGTGTTCAGGAAGAACTTGAGTTATGGATGTCTACGTTGGAATTTTAAGGCCTTCGTTTGAATAAGTCTAAAATCGAATGCATGGAATGTAATTTTAGTAGAAGTAGCTTTAGTGGCAAAGTTGTAACTATGAGTGATCGAATCATTAAAAGGTGCGAATGTTTTAGATATCTCAGGTTTATTGTTCAAAGTGATGGCGATAAAGATGGGGATGTTATTAGTAGAATTCAAGTTTGTTGGTTGAAGTGGGAGAATGCATTGGATCTGTTTTGTGATAGAAAAGTATTGCTTAGACATAAAGGGAAATTTTATAAGATTGTGGTGAGACCTTCAATGCTCTATGGCGCAAAATGTTGACCTTTAAAAGAGAAACATAAAAAAAATGTTAAGTGTTGTTGTGATGAGTATGCTTAGGTGGATGAGTTGCTTGACAAATATATACAAAATGCAAAATGATTACATCCATGGTAGGGTTAGTGGCGGACAAGATCACAGAGCCGTCTTAGATGATTTGGTCACATTAAATTTCAACCATGTGATGATCTGATTAGGAGAGTAGATGTTTTATAATCGATTTATGTTAAGAAAGTCATAGATAGACCTAAAAAAATTTGGGCATATTGTATAAAAAATGATCTTAATCTATTAGTATTTAATGAAAATATGAGACACAATAGGTCGCAACGGAGAAAAGGATTTATGTAGC
>NEWO01000504.1:285412-295591 GCA_003013225.1 Phalaenopsis aphrodite | reverse complement strand
AAGTAGTATTTTAAAAAAATCTAATTGACTACAAGGCTACAAAGATTTATAATCAATTAAAATATTGTTTAAGAAAATAGAATAAAAATTATTAAATTAGATTGAAATGATGTTTTAATATAAATAATAATTTTTAAATCTTGCTCAAACCCTTATTGTCTTATGGCTACATGATTAGGGTTATTAAAAGGACTTATTGTTCGTGAACAACACGAACACACTTTTTGAGCTCAAAATATAAACGAGCCGAACACGAGCTGAGCATGGCTCGCTCGTGTTCGGCTCGTTTACACCCCTATCTACCCTAACATGATCTAGAAAGCTAAGAGAAGCAAATTTTTACTAATATGCCTATTTTATGTGTTCGGGGCAAATGTATGTGAATGGAGGATTGAGGTAAGGAGTCGCAATTAACACAAGCAATAGGTTTCTAGTCAATCTAATCCTTAAACTTATGTTTTTTCCTATCAAATGATTAACAAGGATTTCATCTGGCGCGAGAGAAAATATTGAAACATGCGCATAGACATACCCAATGTGAGCATGGATTTGTTAATAGTTTGGGAATCTAAAGTTGGTGAGGTAATAATTTTATCCTGAGAGGTGTCGAAGACTTGAGGTAATCTTCTCTTATTGTTACCGCCTCTATAGTAATTACAATCGGCATTCATGTATGCTTGATCAGAATAAACTTGGCAAATGGACTTGAAAAATAAAAGATACTTTCATTTAGAGAGAAAGATTAAGGTTCCCTTAGGGCCCTCTTATGGCCTTTTACCAAGCATGTAACCATCAATTTTAAGTTTCTAATCCTTCAAACCACCCTGCATTTCTAAAGTTAAGAGACTTTTCCTTTAACATAGTTGATAGCGTTGTCTTGAGTCGGGGGTAGTTGAGCTAAAAGGAGGCCCTTCTAATTTAAGTTGATGCTATAGACAGGGTCAGTCCAAGATATTTAATCCGGTGAGGGGAGGGGGATCTGGGAAAGAGGGTCTAGCAACGAGAATCAGATTATCATAATGCAAGTTAAGATTAGAGTTTAGACGAGTAAAAAGTAAATTTTGTGTAAAGAGCAAGGGATTTCCATGTGGATTTTTCTTTTTTTGGACCTCGAAGGATGATCTAAGGACTTTGTGGAGGGATGAAGGTTAAATGTTGTTGAAGGTGCTAGAGCTGGGAGAGGAAGTCATCATAAGTTGAAGGGAAATGGCTTCCTTGAAAGTGTGCATTTCGCAGTAGATTAAAACAATAATGTTACAAAAAGATGTAGAAACTTATACCCTATGGGCATGAACAAAACGAAACCTATCCTCTTACAAAGCCAAAAAAAAGGAGGATCTATGTCACTAACATGAGTCAAAATAATATCACTATCTATGGCCATTTTGGCACAAGTATGAGCTGCCTTGTTGTTGCACCTAGAAGTATGTTGGAAAATGACTTGCTTGAACCCAAGCAAGAAGCCAAAATTTGGATTGGTTGACTGAATGCAAAGGGCTTATCATCTTGGAAGACGCAGGTCAATGAGGTGGCAGGAGGAGACTTCATATGCAGAGATAAAGGATCTCCAGCCTTATATGAAACTATGGAGTAGATTCAGCATAGGTGGAGCACATAGTGGAATGGAGATTAAGTCCCTATGACAAGGCAAGAACAGGAAATATCCACTAGAACCAAACCTTTGAGCCTTCTCTAGCTTTCTTTATTATACTTTTGTTGATGATTACGATGAGCTGTTTGCTGATCCTTTCTATTTTAGTTGCCCATTTTAGAGAAAATGTCGGATCTTCTTCATGCGCAAGTCATCTTGCTTCTCTATTCCCTCTATATATTGTTTCCTACCATTGAATTTCCACTGAGAGCTCCATGCATGAAAGCCTCGTCGGAAATGTTTATTCTGCTCTTGAAGTAGATGACTGCTAATGTGAAGGTCCGGCTAAAAGCTTTTGCTGTGAACTTTACTTGCCATTTTTTTTGTGCCCACGTCTTTAATTAATTTGTTCTTTTATTGTTGACTCGGAAAAAATTAGGTAGATATTGAATGATCTCTTTTATGTTTCCAGCAAATCAGAGTTTGTAATATACAAGTTGAAGGAGATTGGAATGATCGAAGAGAAAGATGTACTGCTGATCTGCAATCAGTTTAACAAGCTTGATCCTAACGATACCGGCAAAATAATACGCCCAGATTTATTGTGAACAGTTGATGGAAATGTAAAAATGTTCGTGCTTATGCATTTTCATTGGCCCCATCCTCGCCGTGGAAGTTCGTATATCGTGGCCTTTTCCTTTTTTTTTTTTTGAAGTTATAGTTTTATTTCAAGTAATGCTTAATTTAATCAAACTTAGCAGCAAAGGAGTAAAATTATCTTATACTTAAAAAAATATATTATATTTTAAACAGAATATAATCATTTGTCAGCAGGGTGGAACCAACTTATATTTGAGGGCGGAGAAATTCATTATAATATATGTAAAAGAAATGGTAGAAGCTATCTTATGAGCCTCCAGCCACCCATAATTCGAGTACCACCTCCTTAAGGCTCACTATGCAAGAGGGGATTTAAACCCCCGACCTGAGGGATCTTATATCATGGATGTCAACCAATAGGCTGGGATATGCTACACCATTATAATGTATATTATATATATATAATGTTAACAAAAACAAATGGATAATACATAATTCAAAATACTGTTATTGTTAGGAGTTATGATAGAAAATAATTTATTCTTATAAATAAATTATTTCCTTAGAATTAGAGTTATGATATGAAATAATTTATTCCTGTAAATAAATTATTTTCTTAAAATTAATGAGATATTTGTTTTCTTACTTTACGTTATTTCTTGTATCTCATAATAATTAATATGAATTAATTATTGGAGATATGAGGTGTTATACTCTTTCTTTCATATCATTTTTTTATTATTTTTCTTATTACAAGATTATTGTAAGAGTTATTTATAATTCTGTTCCTATCAATGAAATATTGAGTATTCCAACACATTATTATGAGTTTTAACATGGTATCAAAGCAAACACGATTCTGAGTCTTATCATCTCCTCTTCCACGCCAAAACCACATATATCTTCTTTCTAAGCTAAAACACATGGCAGACAAAACGCAAAATTCAGCAAAGCCTGAATCTAACAAATTCGATAATCCGAACGACCTTTTTTATCTCCACTACTCAGATCAACCCGGCCTCATGCTTGTTACACAGCCGCTGAATGGAGAAAACTACAATTCCTGGAGTCATGTCATGCTGATGGCTCTCAATATAAAAAAACAAAGAAGGTTTTGTCAATGACATCGTTAAAGAATCACCATAGACGTCCACCGTAGAACTTCAACAATGGAGGCACTGCAACAACCTTGTCAAGGCATGGTTGTTTAATTCAATTGCAGAAGACATTGGAGCAAGTATAATATACAACGAGAGTGCCCATGAAATTTTGCTCGACTTAAAGGAACATTTTTCTTATACCAACAGCGTTCATAATTTCCATGTCAAAGAAGCCATCCACGAATGCAAGCAAGGCGATATGACAGTTGGAGCTTATTGCACCAAGCTCAAAGGCCTATGGGCCGAATGTGACACCCTCCATAACATTCCTAAATGCACGTGTGGTGCCATGAAGGAAGTGATGCAGTTTCAGCAAAACCAGAAAACCATGAAATTCCTCATGGGGCTCAATGAAGCATACACTAGTATAAGAGGACAAATTTTGCTCATGGATTCCCTTCCCAATGTCAATTGGACACTTTCTCTCGCACTCCAAGAGGAAAAGCAGTGCGACACGAACAATGTAAATGTGCCGCAGTCAGAAGCTTTAGTTTTTGTCGTGAAGAATAATGCACGAAAACCTGAGAAGGTTTTCACGCCTAAGAAACCTCAATTAAAGTGTGCAAAATGTGACAAAATTAGACATATCTTAGAAAAATGTCGAGCACATCTCAAATGCAATTATTTTGGATGGCAGGGACACACCATCAATGATTGTAGGAAGCTGCAAAGGACCAATCCAGCAGACAAGAAATCTGAACGGAAAAATTTTGCTCCCAAAGCCAACCATGCGGATACCAATATATCGACGAGTCCTGCACAATTCACCCTTACACCCGAACAATATCAAAGCCTCAATTCACTACTTGCAGAGAACAAATCTAATTTGATGGCTAATCATGTTGGCAGTACATCAGCCATGAGTGATATCTCAGGTAAAATCTTTTGTTCCTCTGTTTTTGACAAAGAAATAAGCTGGATTCTTGACATAGAAGCCACTTATCACATGGTATATTTGGCCAACCTACTTACTACAAAATCCAGTGTCATCAATTGAAAAGTTTACTTGCCTAACGGGGCTACTGCAACTGTCACACATATATGCAACATTCATTTTGTTGACTTTGTTCTACAAAATATTTTATGTGTCCCCTCCTTCAAATTTAATTTGATTTCCATTAGCAAATTTGTACTTGATTCACAATATCTTGCCATTTTTAATAACCACACTTGTGTGCTACAGGACTAACAATTAGGGAAGAAGATTGGGACGGAAACTAAAAGAGGACTCTACTACCTTGATACTCCACAAAAGAGCAAGTGCAATGTTGCTACTTCACCATTCCCAAATCTCTGACATAAATGTCTAGGTCACCTATCAAATAAAGTTTTCAGCTTGTTTCCTTTTCCAATTATAGACAAGAAAATTTTTAATCTTTTTTATTGTTTAATTTGTCCATTGGCTAAGCAAACTCGTTTATCTTTTCAAACAAATTCCATTAGCTCAAAAACACCTGAATTAATTCATGTTGACATTTGGGGAGGATACCAAGTTCCTTCAATCATAGGAGCACGGTAAGCACGATATTTTCTCAAAATTGTTGATGATTATACTCGATGCACATAGACTTATTTGATGAACCATAAATCAGATACACATTTATACATCATCAAGTTCACAAACCTCGTTGAAACACAATTCAATCTAAAAGTTAAAATTATTCAAAGTGATAATGGTCCAAAATTCATATTGAGGAATCTCTATCTCGAAAAAAGCATCATTCACCAATCAAGTTGTGTCTCCACTCCGCAACAAAATGGTGTAGCCAAAAGAAAACATCGCCACTTACTCAACATAGCCCAAGCCTTATTGTTTTAAGCTAATTTACCCAAAAAATTTTGGGGAGATGCAATCCTAACTGCCACCTACCTAATCAACCGAACAACAACACCCCTTCTCCAAGGAAAGACTCCTTTTGAAATGCTCTTCCAAACAAAACCCACATATGATCATTTGCGCATGTTTGGGTGTCTTTGTTTTGCCTCAACACATCATTAGCGACCAAACAAGTTTGATCCCAAAGCCATTCGATGTCTTTTCTTAGGGTATTCATACACACAAAAGGGCTATAGAGTCTATGACCTTTCAACTGGGAAGGTTTTTGTATCACGAGATGTTCATTTCCTTGAAAAAACTTTTCCTTCCCCTTCTTTTACTACAGATAAGGGCTCAATTCCGCACTTCACCACCCACATCGACATCCCTTCATTCGATGAATTACCTCAAGAAAATATTCCATCTTCTCAAGACAAAGAAATCTCATCTCAAGAGACTACTTTACCTTCAAATTTATTCTCAGAACAACCTGCAACTATAGACTAAAAAATATCATCACCACGACCAATAAGAACAACAAAAACGCCTAGTTATTTGCATGAGTATCATTTTGGTATTTCTCTTCCCTCAAGACACCCCCCAACATCGAACTTCATGTTGGCCAAAACCACAAACACCTTCTATTTATTAACCGACGTCTTATCATATGCTAGATTGTCACCTAAACATCGTGCTTTTTACCACCGCTCTTTCAATTGAAAAGGAGCTAAGCACCTTTGTAGAAGCCGCTCGTAATCTAATGTGGCAGGTTGCTATGCGAGAAGAACTTGATGCACTCAACGTCAATGGCACATGGTCCCTTGTACCATTACCGCCTGGAAAGAGGCCAATTTGATGTAAATGGGTATACAAAATCAAACTTCGTGCAGATGGGACAGTTGAACGCTACAAGGCCAGATTAGTGGCAAAAGGGTATAATCAAATTGAAAGGCTAGATTACCAGGAAACCTTTGCCCCTGTAGCAAAGCTTGTAACTGTTCGCCTACCTCTTGCGTTAGCTTCAACCAAACAATGACATCTTGACCAACTAGATGTCAACAATGCTTTCTTGCATGGGGACCTCGAAAAAGACATATATATGTCACTACCTCCTAGCCTCAGACAAAAGGGGGAGACTCGAGTTTGTAAACTCCACAAATCATTATATGGTCTCAAACAAGCTTCATGACAATGGTTCATGAAACTTTCCACTGCTCTAAAGCAAGCCAATTTTATGCAATCAAAGGCAGACAATTCTTTGTTCGTCCAATCCCAGAATAGTAAATTCATCGCCCTTCTTTTATATGTAGATGATGTCATCATTGTAGGGAACGACTTACAAGAAATAAAATATGTGAAAATATTCTCGAAGCACCAATTCAAATTAAATGACCTTCGACAATTGAAATATTTCCTTGGTATTGATGTTGCAGGATCCCAGAAGGGTATTGTTCTTTCATAATGAAAGTATGCTCTTGAAATACTCGAGGATGTTGGGTACCTCGGTGCAAAACCAGCCACTTTCCCTATGGAACAAAACTTATCTCTCAGCAAATTAGAGGGAGAATATGTCAGTAATCCATCATCATACCGAAGACTAGTTGGAAGATTAATCTACTTGACTATTACACGTCCTGACTTAACATATGCAGTTCATGTCTTAAGTCAATTTATGGACAAACCATGAGTGCCACACTTAGAAGCAGCCCATTGCATTCTATGTTACGTAAAACAAACATCAGGACAAGGAATTTTCTTCTCAGCAGAAAGCTCAACCCAACTAAATGCCTTCTGTGATGCAGATTGGGCTAGGTGTCGTGACACTCGAAGATCAATTATTTTGTATTGTATCTTCCTCGGGAGTTCATTAATTTCTTGGAAAACCAAGAAGCAAACCATAATATCAAGCTCTAGTACAGAAGCTGAATATTGGTCCATGGCCACTACCTACTGCGAGATTATTTGGCTAAGAACAATTCTGCAAGATTTGGAGATCATGTATTCACATTCTGCCAATTTATTTTGTGATAACCAAGCAACACTTCACATCGCCTCGAGCCCGGTATGCCATGAGTGAACAAAGCACATTAAGATTGATTGTCATCTCATACGAGAGAAAGTTCAAAAAGGAATAATAAAGTTGACTTATGTGTCTACTTTAGAACAGCCAACGAACGTTTTCACAAAACCACTAAACTCTTCTCAGTTCTCGATACTACTCAGCAAGTTAGGAATTATTAACATACATTCCAAACTTGAGGGGGAGTGTTAGGAGTTATGATAGAAAATAATTTATTCTTATAAATATATTATTTCTTTAGAATTAGAGTTATGATATGAAATAATTGATTCCTGTAAATAAATTATTTCCTTAGAATTAATGAGATATTTGTTTTCTTATTTTATGTTATTTCCTATATTTTCTAATAATTAATATGAATTAATTATTGGAGATATCAGGTGTTATACTCTTCCTTTCATATCATTTCCTTTTATTATTTTTCCTATTACAAGATTCTTGTAAGCATTATATATAATATCGTTCATATCAATGAAATATTGAGTATTCCACAACATTTTTCTGAGTTTTAACATATTAAAGAGTTTAAATTGATTATAAGTTTATCATCCTATTTTGTATTTATAGCTAATATTGCAAAATAATTTATTAAAAATCACATTAAATATTTTTTCTACATATGTGGTATTAGGCAACTATGCAGTCAATGCTTGACAATTCTTGTCACTGAAAAGCTTTTCCTTTATAGTAATTGGTAGATTGGACATTTGGATGATAAGCTCATAAATTAGTGGTTGATATTATTTTTCTTTCAATTATATTTATACGATCATCAATCCCTGTTAGAGATAGGAATTTAACATTTGTGTGCATATGAGTACTTTAAAAAGATAGTTGATGTTCAATGGTCATGTGCTCAATTCTTAAAAAATCTATTGGATATAGATGTGTAAGTTAAATTAATTCTTTTCATTTAGAGCATAGAATGTATCCTTTAGGTTTAGTCACATTACACAAAAAACTAACTCAATATTAGCTTCCGAGAAAAGATTATTCTACACTTAAAAGTTGCATTTTAACTACATTGCAAAATAACTTAACAAAATAATGAAACAAGTTTGTTATTTCCTTAGCTCTCTATATTGAAAGTAAATGAGCTTTAAATGTAAAGTTTAAGAACAATTTTAATGACTACAAAAATTAGACACTTCATTCAATAAAATATCATCTATGCTCTCTCATCATTTATAATATTTTGTTGGATAGTTGCATCAATTTGATTCTATTATCACTGTTTAGATCATCTCTATGTATGAGTAATAATTTACTTGAATTTCTTGAAATGTTAATCATTATAGGCATTATGAAGATGAGATCAAATTACTTTATTCCATTCATTAGAACTCCAATTTCTAAGTCTCATCTTCTTTAACAATTTCAAGTATTTTAGTACAAAAGTATATATTTTTTAAGATATGAATTGAAGGTTGAAAATGTGAATTCCAAAATGTGTTACCAAATCATTGCAAGCTTTTCCTTTGATTCAAGCATTGCTACATATTAACTCTTCAATTGTAAGTTGTAATTATATTTTCTTTTATGTTGAATGAGTTTAAGAGTATCTCTCCTCTTCTAAGATGCTCTAATTACATTTACAAATTTTAAGGAAATCCGAAGAGATGTTTCATTTATTATATTTTCTTATGCAATTGTCAAATACAACTAAAGTTGATGAGTAAAACAATGGATCTAGAATGCTTATGGATTCTCATTAGGAATGTGTTTCTTTAGTTAATAAAAGTCTCCTCACCTATTGAATTCCTCATGATAGCCTTAATCATATAACTTGTGTAAGCTCAACGGGTATTGGACAATGATAGCCTTAATAGAAGTAAGATTATGCTATTGGAGGACACATGCTAAATACTACTAATTCTTTCAATATCTTGCTAATTTTTATAAACATATTTTATCGCAGTAGACAATAATTTATTTATTAACATATCATAAAACTCAACAAAAAGAATGTAACCAATATCTTCAGAAAAAAAGGTTAAGGTTTCGACAACTCCATCATAACATCTTTCTTTATGAATGTTTGGTTAAAACAACTTTACATTGTACTTTCATTTTCAAATCTAAATTTTTTTAGCTTCTTTATTATGTTTGGCAAAAAAAATAAAGTAATTCCATGTAATTTCCTTGGTTATTTGATTTAGTTCACTTAATGTGGCAAAAAAATGTTATTTTTGATATAAAAGAAAATCAAAATATTTAAATAGCCACATATAACTCAATATAATATTTTTTTCCACTTTTCATCATTACTCAGCTATATAGTTGAAACTTTTTTTTGAGACTTTACTAAATCTTCACATTGTTATTTCACCTTATTGTGTGCACAATTAGGTTCTTCAATATTTTCTAGAATCTTTTCATTTATCTTTTAATTTTTAAACCTTTCACTGATAAATTAGTCTCTGCCACTTTAATTTGTGTCAATTTATTCTTAAGGTTCAAAGATATAGCAATGGAGATAATATAGTGCCTTTTAGACAGCATATTTTAATTACTTTTAAGCATAAAAGATTTATCAATAGAGACAAAATAGAGACAACTCCATCAACCTGGAGTCTTCTAAGGCCAAGCTTAGTTGCTAAGATCTCCCAGGTACATTTTGAGAAAAGTCGAGTTCAGACCGACTCTACCCTGGCACCAAAAATCCTAGTTTGGAACATCTAGAATGTTCATTTTTGAGTATGGGGGTGTATTCTAGTGATATGCAATTTTCATGGCTTCCAAAACAATGAGGACCATTTTATGATCATCTTGGTAAAAACTAAGGTTTGAAATATTCTACTCGCACCGTGGCCTAGGAAAATCGTTGGCGATGTTTTTCCTGACGAATGACCAATCAAACTAATCAGTTTTTTTTTTAACTTACGGAACCATATTTTAGTCATACCCAATCCCTTATAGCTTATGAATCAAA
>NEWO01000504.1:187719-214743 GCA_003013225.1 Phalaenopsis aphrodite | reverse complement strand
GTGGAACAAACCAAAAAATTACCAACGGCGCAAATTCTAGTCCACTCATGAAAGCTGATCCAGAAACATAGCCAGATAACGAAATAAATAGAAGGTGGTATAACTGTAAAACAAGGAAAACAGCCCCCAGGAAGAGCTAAAGCATGCCATAACCAAATAGCTTTATCCATTTGTGATTCCATAAACATAGCCAAAACCAAATAAGGGGATGGTGGTATAAATGTAATGCATTCCCCGGGCTGTCTAAAAAGCTCCACGCCATAACCACACAGCCTTAAAGAAAATAGCTTGCAACAACATAGCCAAAAACTAAATATAGGAATGGTGGTATAAATGTAAAACAATGTAAACATCCCCCAAGGAAAAGCTAATCCACATCCAAAAAGCCAGTTGTGATCTGTTGGTAGAGCATCCTCTTTGAAGGTCATAAGTCCTCTCAGGTCACGAGTTTGAATCCCTCATTGGCCAGTTTACCGGTAGTGGGAGCAGTCCTCGAATAGTTAAGCACATGAGGGTGGGTGGGGGCTCATATAATAGTCCCTGACCATTCTTTTAAATTAAGAATATACATGCACACACACACACACACACACACACACACACACACACACACACACACACACACACACACACATACATATATACATATATAATAAAAAAATGGTGTCGGAGGCGAGCTGCTCCTCTAGGGTTTCGCCCAATGGCGATTCCCTGGCTTGATCTTTTTGGCTTTCCTGTCACGCTCGATGACAAATTCTGCATTTGTCAATCTCTCCTGCGATCATTAACTCCTCATACACGTCGTCATCACTTCTTGCTCTTCCTTCGTGTTATCCAGCTTCTGCGTGGTTGTCGAGCTGTGAGCTGCGTCGAGCTGCGACTGACTTCCAGGTCGTCTCATCATCGTCGACTCGTCTCACTCTCCTTCGCGCTAGCTTCTGCTTAATCGTTGAGCTGCGAGCCGCGTTGAGTTGAGTTCTAGGTCGTCTCATCGTGGTCGTCTCCTCTCGCTCTTGTTCGCTGCAACTGTTCTGCAACCTGGCTCGTTGAGTTGCGATTGTTCCGCGGCTTCGATTATTGTCATTTTCACCCCGACCTCTTCAGCTCGCTATTTTTGCCGTTGTCCTACTTTGGCAGGGCTTCTTTTGTTGTGATTGAGCTTCCTTCATCTATTGTTGAACCTGACAAAACATCCTTTGCTCACGTGGTGGGTAATCCTCAGAGGGAGACGTCGGTTGTATTCCCCTCAAGTTATAAGGAGCAACGGGATGACACAGGTGATTGCCCCTTTATCAAGATTGCAAGTAGAAAAAATGGGAAAACAACACTTTTTTCTCTGAGCTAGAAATTTCATCCCTGACTGATAAATTCAATTTTTCTCTTATTGGAAAATTACAGCGGGGACACCCAGCTATGGATGTTATCAAGAAAAGTTTTTATGATCTCAAATTAGCAGGAAAGTGGGACTCATGAATGAGTGACACGTATTAATTCAACTAATCATGCCTGAGACTACACTGAGATTTTTTCCAAAAAATAACTCAACATTTCTGGTAAACCAATGAAGCTACTCAAGTGGTCTCCTGATTTTGACCCCAAGCGCGAATCTCCTACTATACCGATATGGTTTAATCTACATGGTCTCAAACTGCACTTTTTTCATCATCAGGTTCTTTACTCTATTGGTGTCATACTTGGGGATCTTTTGAAGCTAAGATCTGCCCACTTTTAACCTAACCAGAACTTCTGTGGCCAGAATACTTGTTGAAATAGATATTACTTTACATGATGTTATTGAAGTTTGGTTGGGCACAACTCACAGTTGATATTGACAACAAATTGTTATGGAGCATAGACCTCCTTAACGTTCTCATTGTAAGATGTTTGGGCACAACCTTGATAAATGCTATAAGCTTCACCCTAATTTGAAATCTAAAGATTAAGTGAATAGAAATGGATCTGATCTCACTGCTTTGGACATATCTGTTCCATCTAGAGTAAAACTACCACAGAACAGGTTATGGTGTTTGATTTAATCGCCCCAGTGCACCCTCCCCTTGAAAATACTATTTTTGCGATCGATGAGAAGCTGGATGGCTCTGCTGAGCAACCTACACTTTCAAACCCTCCTCAGTTGCAGGAGTATTGGGTGAAGAGGAGACAATTCATGCTTCACACACATTAGAACCTACAGTCGTTGCAACAGTTGACAATCCTTCTTCTGGTGCTCATCAACTTNTTGTAAGATGTTTGGGCACAACCTTGATAAATGCTATAAGCTTCACCCTAATTTGAAATCTAATAATTAAGTGAATAGAAATGGATCTGATCTCACTGCTTTGGACATATCTGTTCCATCTAGAGTAAAACTACCACATAACAGGTTATGGTGTTTGACTTAATCGCCCCAGTGGACCCTCCCCTTGAAAATACTATTTTTGCGATCGATGAGAAGCTGGATGGCTCTGCTGAGCAACCTACACTTTCAAACTCTCCGCAGTTGCAGGAGTATTGGGTGAAGAAGAGACAATTCATGCTTCACACACATTAGAACCTACAGTCGTTGCAACAGTTGACAATCCTTTTTCTGGTGCTCATCATCTTTTATCTGCTCGGTGTTCTATTTACCAACACGATGATCAGATGAACCAGTCTTCTGAGGAGGAATGACAGGTCTATTCAAGGAGGAAGATGAAAATTAGAGGTAAACTTCAGCTTGGGAACCTAATGGATGATATTTTAGTTACTTCGGGAAATGGCTCAGCACAACAATTTGTTATCTGGATCTCTCCCTAGAACTAGATTCAGAGACAGGACTAAACTGGCTCGTCCCTAGCTACTTTTTTTCTGTGATTTTGGTACTTTCTTTTCTTTGGATTTCCCTATATCTTTTATCTTTTTGAGTGTTTGTGTGTGTTGTATTGTATGTGTAGAGTGCCTCTATTGGGCCCTCTCATACAACCTTATGTATCTTTCCATTTTAATATATATATATATATATATAACCTCATATGCACATTAATTCAATGAATTCAACTAGTTTTCTTGAAATGTTATCATTTGAATTATTGCTCTTCCATAATTTAGCTCGAATCTTAATATTCAAACTCACCGAACAAATATGATGGTAAAATCAGCTCAATTATGTGATAAACGTTTTGTCTAACACTTTCCCTCCGACACATAACTAAACAAAAAGGTCTAGATTCATAACTCGGTCCCTACTCCAGTTTATCAATTCCAATGATATCTCCATTAATACTCATTCTTCAATGGAGAATCCTAAAACCACAGATTTACCCGTTTGTTTTACCTCAAATCTCTGCAGCCAAGTGCATCCTTTTCCATTAAGCCGTCTAGGATGTTGTGTTAAAATAAAAAAAAAATCATTAGTAAGTTGAGAAGAACCAATCCCTATCTATACACGTGATTCCAATTCAGACTTTAATTGACAAATGAAGTTCCCTTGCTAGACGCTTATCCTAATCTTTGTTGGTTAGCTGAGGAAATAACACTTGAGCTCCGTCCACTTTCCTCAAATTATCTCAGCAAAGTGAAGTATTTGTTATGATAAGTGACAAGTCCTCCTACCGTGGTCCCCGTAACACTGACTACTCACTGATTACGACGGAAAAAGGACTGCTGTAGGTCCCGAGGGTCCACGAAGGAGCACTTTTTCCCTAACATAATCATCACCATCCGATGGATGGGCTCGTGTTAAGCTAAGTAACAATGCCGGTATCCTCATGCCCCGTTATTTTTGGAAAAAATTTGTATGGATAAGACATTCGTAATGTTAATGAAGATTATATTCGTGTTATATCCTCGTGTTCCGTTATTTTGCAAAAAAAATTTGCATAGATAAGACATACGTAATGTTGCTTATAAAATGAAGGTTATATTCGTGTTATATCAAATATTATACTTTCATGTAATTTTTTATATAATTTATATATAATTTATAGATACGTGAAAATAAAAACGTAAAATTTATTTATATGTTCAGATAGATTATAAATCGGTTGTATAGAAGTTATATAGGGATTATCAGCAATATAAAGCGGATATAACGGGATATACCTCCAACGCAGCGCTGCTTATTGTTTGATGAGCCTGGACAACTGAGGCGCGCTTTTCCGTGCAGGATATAAGGAACCTATAGCAAAGCAGAGTAGAGGCTGAGATCGCCGCCGGTCGAGATCATCAGATCAGCAATTAGGCAGTTTCTTGCTTGGAGTTAGTCGGGAGTAGGAGGAGGAGAACGGGTGGAAGCCGACAAGGGGAATGAAGAAGGGGAAATACGAGCTGGGGCGGATGCTGGGAGAAGGCAACTTTGGGAAGGTGAAGTTCGCGAGACGGGTCGACACCGGTGAGGCATTTGCCGTCAAAATCCTAGATCGCAAGCGCATCCTCGACCTCAACATCACCGAGCAGGTACCGCTGCTACACAATCAGCCTCTCTAGTTCTTTTTTTTGTTACGATAAAAATCTTTTCGTTTATATTAGTTATAGATTTTGGTTTGTTTGATTTTGTTCTGAAAATCTGTTTCAGATTGAAAGGGAAATCACGACGCTCAAACTTCTGAAACATCCCAACGTCGTCCGGCTACATGAGGTCCGTGCTTCACCTTTCAAGTGCTTTAGCTTTTCCTTATCCATATTCTTTTTACGGAACGCCTATTAAAACAAAATTAAAAATGCTAATATTGATAATCATAATAATAATAAAGCCCTGAAGTTTGGTGGAATTATTATTTTTATATAATTCTTTTAGAGCTTGTGAACTTTGACCTTATCCAGGAATCCACTGGTCAAAATGTTAATAATTGGCTAGTAAATGTCGAATTTGCTTCCCACTTTGATTTAGTTGTTTTACATTAATATGTATATTTAGTTAATCTTGCTGTTGGGAATGGCATTAGTGAGCTGGAGGACATTGCAACCTGGTATGATTGAAGGCCCCACCTACAACTTTCCTCTCGTCGTGCGCCAGGTGGCTCGCCTCCCGTGGAGAATATTGTCGCAGCTACTTTATATTTTGAAGCACCTTATCCGTGCCTAATTTTATCATTTAAAATTTAGGCTTTTAGGTTTTTTTTTATTTGCAGTAAAAATACTTCAGCAAAAACAGAAGTTTAGCAATCTGAAAGGTGATTTAGTGGATAATACGTACAACAAATGGACTAGATATTAAATGCCTGAGAAGTTAATTTGTTTGATTAACTTTAATTGCTGCTGTCATACCGCAGGCGAACATTTTGTTGAATTTTAAATTGTCTTTCGAGAACACACGTCCTGAGAGTTAGAGCTGAGCGAAGGAGAACGAGAGAGAGAGAGAGAGAGCAGTGCAAACATAATTCTACGGAGAAGAGCTAGGGGAAGAAGTTTTTTTATTCACCGTTAGACTTCCTATTTATAGGAGTCTGCTTACATAGTTTTGGAAGGAGGGTATGGTTATGAAAACCATCTTTAATATAATTAATGTGCTAATTTATATCAGATTTACATTATAATTGGAATGTGGTACGACGACAATTGGCGGATTGACGTGCTTCGACATGGTCGGTTGAAGCGATCGATTGCGTGATGGTCGCTTTTGCCGAGGTAGATTGGTCGGCTAGTTGCGATCGGTTGGCTTTTTAGGAAGCCTCAGTAGTGGAGCCGTAAAGAAGTGCGCCGATTGGATCCATCAGTATTGAAGGTCGATCAACTCGATCGGGCTGTTGGTCTTCAAATAACTGGTCAGATCAAGCTCGTTGAATCCAATGCTTCAATTGTTGAGCCATCATCCTTAGTCGCATTTCACTTTGTGATTCGTATTGACAATTTTGGTTTATATATATTAGTTCCCCGAGTTTTGCTGCTCCTTGATGGTGGCGACCAAGATAAGGATAGAAAAACCATTAAATAATCAGCGGCACCAAAATCAAGAGAATCGTTTAAACAATTGACTTCCCCTTGGGTTTTGCACCCAATAAGCCCTATAAATGGAGTTGTGGGCTTTGGCATGTGCTCTTTGCTATCAGTTATCCTCAAATAATTTGAGGCCTCCCTTGATAGAGGCTGCGAGTCGGAGTGGGGTGGATCCTGAACTATTGGCATTGGTTGGCTATCGAGTTTCTGCTTCTGCAAAGAAGAAGAAGATCGTGAAGAAAGATAAAAGGTCAAAGCCCAGACTTGTGGTCATCCATCTAGTTGACCCGTCTGATGGGGCTGAGGGACAATCATAAAAAAAGCTTCGCATGGAAACTATGGCTTCCGGACCCAGCAGAAACGCTACTGTTGAGGATCAGCAAGGCTCTTCTGGCGAAGGGACTGAGGTCGGAGAGAAGGAGACACAGGGGGCAACAGTCATTGTTCTTCCCGGACTTCGCCTTAGAAAGACGGAGGTACTTCAGTGCAAGAGATAGATGAGTTCTCGAGAGCTCTTTTATGAATGGGCAGACTTTTAGTTTTTAAATTTTCTTTGATTGTTGGTTGTTTTTTTAATGACTCTATGAAATTATCATGTAAGCAGATGAATTGATCGGGTTGGAGGGCTGCAATAATGGCAAACCTTCGAAGGATGATGTGGAGTTCATACCCACTGCGACGACCAGTTTGCAAGTTGAGTACATCAAGTTTTTGCAACCAATCGCTCCAGAGGGGCACCAAATATTTGACCCTTTGCCCACGATGGGCCCCAACAGGAGCGACTAGGGTGACGAATGCCTTGTTTAGATGTACAGGCGGCAAACAGATGGGACTGGACCCTTGGTGGGATTGGTCTCTTCTTCTGAGGGAGTAGACATAGGCTCGACTATAGATCTTGTGCGAGAGTTGTCAGCTTACCTGAAAACTACAGATTCAGAGGTTGCGGCTCGGCAGACGGAAGTCTCCACTTTGCACAGCGAGCTGGCGGGCGTGGGGAGCGAGCTAGGAGCTCTCCGTGAGTCGACTGCCTTGGTCGAGTTCCAGCAAGCCACTGATCGAGTGGATCATAATAGGTTAGGTGGAGATTTTGTCCTTCAATGGCTAATTCAAAAGGGGTATGTCCTGACCAAAGCCTTAGAGGACCCATTTATAAAACACTTCATTCAAGACCTCATTGTGTGACGCTTTGTTTACAAGGAGGAGCATAGGGACGTATTGGCAAAATAACTCCTAAGCGGAATGGATTTTGTTGTCTCGTCAACGCCAAATTTTTTGATCTAGATGAGTGATCCACCCTACTTCCAGACAAGTCGGAAGAAGCTTTAGAAGAGGAAAGCTTGGGCAGCGGGGATAGGTCGGCCATCCGCTAGAGCCCTGCTTCAAGAAAAACTTACAATTCTTTTTTTCTTTAATAATCAAAGAGAAGACATTTGTAATTCCTTTTTGGATATATGAGCAAAATTTGTTCATTTTTGTTTATTTTGAATCGATTGCGACTTAATTAATTGTGTGCTCATCGTGTGAGCTGATCAATTGCGTTAGCCAGTCGATCGAGATAGTTTGTTAATCCTATTTGGTCGGGTTGCTGCCTCTGGGGAGTCTCTCTTCTGAGGTGAACACTATGAACCGCCGCGGATCTTGTCTCTGGCAAGTGTCTCGATCACCTTCGGAGCTAAACCATGAACTTTGGATATCACGTTCTTCTAGGTCGATTATTAAATTGTAAGAATTTATTTGACTTAAGTCGTTGATTGGAAGTCAACCCAACATCTTTCCATAGTGATTGATTAATGTATGCTTACTGATTGGTTTACATAGGACCTAGGTTATAACATACCCCCACCCCAACCGGTGAATTAGGCCTTGACCTCAGTCGTGTTCGTTCCCTTTTCAAAGTGTGAATCTTGTCGTCACCTGCTAGGGCCACCCTTGGGGACTTGTTAATGGGATGAATTGCTTTACACTATTTCGCGGATCTTGATGCTAGTGAGCGGAGAACCATCTCTGGAGACATGCTCTTTTTGACTTTAGAGGGTAGGATTTGTAATGCAAAGGTGGTGCAAGTAGTCAATCAATCCATTGTAACCGCTTGAGATTATTATGTTCTTTTTTTTTTTAATTTTCTGTTTGGCGTACTTGCGATCCACGTGTATTAGAATAGGTAGCTAGGTAGCTTATGTTGAATCCCCGGTCGGGTTGAGTTCCCGAGTGTTTAGAAATCGCGACCGACCATTTTAGCAGGTTTGGCATCCATGTCTCATCATGTGATTCTGACAGGTCGGTATTAAAGAATACATTTATCGTGATGTGGATTCCTTTTCTATTTCATTTTTTGAAAATCCATGCCTACCTTCCCGTCACTATACTCACTTGTCGTTTTCATGATGGGTCCCCATCAAGCGTTTTTTAGGAACCATTATTCTGGATCACTTACCCCCTTCCTCCTATAAAAATGAGAAAGGGTGGCCTCCACCAAATGTGCTTTTACCAAAAAATAAAACAAAAAAAAAGTTAGTGGATAATGATGGGAGTCTGAATGGCTCGACAAGGGGTCAAAGGCAAAGGTGTCCTTCTACAGACAGGAGTGAAGGACCTCGCATGGGTTATGTAATAATTTTCATTTTCTTTGAATCGTGTGTTGAATGAGGGGGTTTCCTCCGTATCAGGTGTCTAATGCAACATCAGACTAGACGGACTATCGACATCATGTCACCTTGTAGACGGGCGTAGTGTCCCATGGGAAAATGTTGCATTGCCTTCACATCCCTAGGGAATGAAGTACGTTCGTTCGACGGTTACTGCCAGAAGGGTTTCAACTCCCCATTAGCCACGAAGGGGTGAGAATCACAAATTTTCTAGCAGTAAGTGCCTGTTTCTTCACTCTTCCTCTCCTCTAGGCTTCGTGAGGAAGAATATGAAAAAATGTGGAGTCAATTGTGGGAGGAGACCTAGATAGTGCACTGAAAAAAAAATCTTCTCCCTGAGTGGATATGATGCCCACTAGTAGTGTATCGTCAGCTACTTCATGAAACGCCTCATCCGTTCGATGGCTGTTGCTCAGTGTCCACGACCGACCCTTTAGTGGTCGTTCAGGCATGAAGGGTTGTTGTGTAGCAGCACTCCCCTTTCTCCGCTACTTTCCTGCTTTAACTCTTCCTCATAAAAAGTATGTGTGAAGACGGGGGTGAGGAGAGTGGGTGACTTCTCTCTCCTGCTCTCCTAATGTCACTCATTATAGAGAAGATGCAAAGGCGGTGAGAGTGAGGAGGAGGAATCGAGGGCCCTTGGTGAGGATTCGTTAATCGAGTTTCAACATAAAGCCTTCGATTCATTTGAGGGTGCATTCTTTATCAAAAGTTTGTAACGACTGTACCTCTTTTGTTTATTGCTATGTGGATATTTTATTCCTTTCGGCTAAGATAAGTAAAATCTCTCATTTTATTATGCTATATTTGCTTGTTGTTGAGCGGTTGATGACTTTGTATTATGGCATTTTATTATTCCAGTCTCTCGTTTAATCAACCCAATTTCAGCGGATATTAAAAAAAATGATCGTCCAACATTTTCCGCTCAAAAAAGCATTTTCAAAGCTTCGAAAATCGACCTTGGACATTTGATTGGTCCGATTGAGTTCCCCGAGCATTGGAGAGACCTGGACAGTGTTTGAGCAAATTTAATTAAATATGACTTTCATTGTCTCACTTGAATTTACACATTGAGAACTGCTAAGGAAAAAACTTCTTCCATGCGTCTCCACTCCATACTAAGGGCAGTTCTTTTCTGGCGTATGTCTTGAGTCTGTAGGCTCTCAGAGAGACTCTTTGGTGATTATGTATGGCTTGCTCTATGGCTCGTGCAATTTGTCGATTGATTGTCCTTTGGCGACTGGTCAACTTTCTTAAGAACTAAGTCACCTAGGGAAAACACATTATCTCGGTTGCATTTCTTGAAGTATTGAGCTATTTGCATTTTGTCTTTTTGTTGAAGGGCGGAATCGGTTCATTTTTTCTCGGCCATATTAAGAGCCAACACGGTGCCCTCAATGTTTGCCTCCTGGGATTCAACTAGGTTCTCCATGAATGGCACAACTGTTACGATCCTTTGGCTATAATGATTGTATTTGATTGGCAGTACGACTTCCATTCCATGAGTTAACTTGAACGGTGTTTGGCCAGTTTCTGATGATGGTGTCGTTCAAATCACACATAGTACTAGTGGCAGAGGTCCGCCCAGTTTCCATTGGCTCCTTCTACTTTCTTCCTTAGTCGATTCAAGATAACCTTGCTAGCTGCTTTGGTCTGCCCATTCGTTGAGGGGTGATGTACTGAAGCAAACTTCAATATAATCCCCTCACTTGCATAGAAATATTTCACAGGTTGGTTCCAAAATTGCATTCCTTTATCCGTGATAATAACTAGTGCAGCCCGTATCTGTATGTGATATCCGTCAAGATGAACTTTCGTATCACTTGATCCATGCGAGTGGTTTAGCCTCAACCCATTTGGAGGCGTAATCGACCGCCACCAAAAGGAACTTATGCTGGCATTTAGATGAGGAAGAAAACCTAAGATATCAATTCCCAAGTGGCGAACCACGAGGGTCTCAAAATTGGTTGAAGCTTGTGAGCCGACAGAAGTTTTAGTAATGCGTACTTTTGACATTGCTCATATTTTTTTGAAAATTATTCAGCATCCTTGAGGAATATAGGCTAGAAGTAGCCTTGTTGTTGCACTCGATAAGCTAGAGTCTTTCCTCCGAAATAAATTCCACATTTTTCAGAGTGAGCTTCCCTCAGGGCGTCTTGCTTTGTCTTCTCTCAGACATCTTAAGTATACTGAAGTTACTGACTGCTTAAAAAGCTTTCCCTTGATCATCAGGTACAATGTAGCCTTGAACTTAAAATGTCTTGAATCTGTAACATCTTCTGATATCTTTCCCATCTCTTTGTAGAGGATGAATGGATCCATCCAGCTTTTCGTCCCTTCGACAGAAACCTCTATAGCTTTAGGCTCTTCGATTGCTGGCCGGGTGGGTCTTTGTGTGGTGTTGCCCAAAATAACGCATTTGGATAGAATATCAACTATGTGGTTTTCCTCGCGACCTAGATGTTTTATTCAAAAGTTTTTGAATCTCCCAATCTCCTTTCTTGCCTTGACAAAGTACTTAGTGAACAGTTCATCCTGGACCTCAAATTCTCCGTTGACTTGATTGACCATCAATAGGGAGTCTAACTTCACCAACAAATTGTGAGCGTCTATCATGTATGCCCAACAAAGCCTGGCGATTGGTGCCTCGTACTCTGCATAGTTATTGGTAACCTCAAACTCTACAGCGACATAATAATAGACATGCTCTCCAGCTGGACTGCTTAATGCTAGTCTTAGCTCAGTGGTCGCCTGCTCGGACTCCTCTCAATGTGCAAGATCCAAGTTCTATTGCTGGTTGGGTTTTCTTCGTATGGCCTTGCTGCCTCGGAGAATTATGCTAAGAAATTGTCTATCGCCTGTGTCTTGATGGTCATTCCTGAACATAACTAATGTCGTATTCACTCAGTTCCACTACCCACTTTAACAACCAAGTAGAATGGTTTGACTAAATGAGCACATACATTAAGGGGTGATTTGTGACGACTTGAATCAGATGTGCCTGAAAATAGGGCCGAAGCATGCGAGAAGAATTACTTAATGCAAACGTTTGTTTCTTCAAAATCGGGTACCTGGTTTTAGCACCTCGGAGAACTCAGCTGATGTAATACACCGAGAATTGCTTCCCAACATCTTCTCTGGCTAGAACTGAGTTGATTGTCTTTCGTTTGACTCCTAATTATAATGAAAACTCTTTCGTCGATTTTGAACTTTGGAGCGGTGGTGGTGATGTTAGGGTGTCTTTTAGGCTTTTGAATGCTGACTCACAATCTGCTATCCATTTGAAATGTTGATTTTTTTCATAGTGCCATGAAGAATGCCGCACATTTGTTGCTAGATTTTGAAACGAAGCGGCTGAGTTCCATTACTCATTTAGGTACCTTTTTTACTTCTTTAGTATTCTGCAGGGGAGGCATGTCCAAGATTGCTTGAACCTTTTCTGGATTGGCTTTTAACCCATTGGCCATCAACAAAAAACCAAGGAATTTATCGGTTGATGTCCTAAAGGTACATTTAGAAGAATTTAGCTTCATGTTGAATTTTTTTAAGGGTTTTGAAGGTTTCTTTTAGATCTTTTATATTTTGTTCGGTTAATTTATGCTTTACCAAGACATCATTCACATGTATCTCATCATTTTTTTCTTTTCTGAATTGAAAAAATTACATCCATTAGGTGTTAATAAGTTGTCCTAGCATTTTGAAATGCATTACATTGAAATAAAACACTCCCTGTGTGGTAATGATTGTGGTTTTGTCTGCGTCATTCAGGTGCATCTTTATTTGATTTTAGCCTGAGAATGAGTCGAGGAAGCTGAGTAGTCAACTGCGACATCCACCAGAGTGTCGACCCTTGGTATGGGGTTGATATCTTTTGGACAGGCGGCATTTAAACTAGTGAAGTCGATACACATTGCTCCTATCAGATGTAGGCTACCTCCCTTAATTTCTGAACTTTTGCTACTATCGGTTCAACCAAGTTCTTGCATTTGACTGGAGTTTCTGTTGTACTGGCTGAGTGAGTGGGCTGATATTGAGCCGATAAAATGCGACGTCAATCAAAATTCCTGTCATCTCCTCTATTGTTCAAGCAAAGGCATCTTGATGTGCGTGGAGAGTTTGGATCAATAGGTCCCTGTTTTTTGCATCAAAGCTTTTACTTATTAGAAAAATATAATCAGGTTCATTCTCATTAATTGTGGGCTACTGGAGGAAAGGCTTACTGGTCTTGAGACCCCCTTCCCTTTGTATTTGTATGTTGAGCGGATTGTGGTGGACACTAGTGACTATCCAAAGGTAATAGCTCCTTGACTGTTCTAGGTTCCCTCGGACCGTGATTATCTCCTTGTCTTTGGGAAATTTCACAGCCACGTGGTAGGTCGATGTCACTGCTTGGTAGCTGTTTAGCAGTGGTTGGCCGAAGATGGGGATTCCACCACCAGAAAGTTCTCTGTGTTGGTGAACTATTTTTCTCATTCCTCCCATGACAAGGTTAGTGTAGCTACGCCCAAGGCTTCTTTTCTCTCGCCAGATAAGCCAAACAATGGATCGGTAGGTTTTGCCAACTAGTCAGTTTTGAGTTCCGTTTTGTTGAACACTGTTTTGAACAAATATTGACTGAACTTTCAATGTCGACTAGGATGCTACCCACCTCATAGTTGTTTGTGAGAGTTGTAATGACAATTGTCTCATTATACAGGTTTCCCTTTTTGGGGGATCTGCACCTATGAAAGTAATTAGAGTGTGAGTACAAGTGTAAGAGGTGACAAAACATACATCTCCTGATCTGTGTCTCTTTAAGCTAAACTATCGGGTAACCCTTCAGCTCCACCGAAGATAGTTGGAATGATTCCAGCCAGTTGAATTTTGTTCACCTGAATATGCCCATTCGTGGGCTCCTCTGCTGGGCCCTTCCCCTGTCGTTGTGTGTATGCTCCAACAAAGACAAATTCTTTTAGCTTTTGGATCGTGATTAGTTCCTCCACCAAGTTTTTGAGATAACGACACTCCTTTGTGTCGTGCCCATGGCCTCGATGGTAGGTGCGATATTTGTTCAATTTTTAAAAATTTGATGCAATTTTCATCGAAGGGGATTTCTTGAAGTAGAACTTATTTTGAATGGTCTAGACTAGCTCGGCTATTAACACATTCATGAGGGTCAAACCTTACATTTCTTGGTTTACGTGCAGCCTCTCATAGTACTGACTTGTCCGTTAGTTAGGATGGTACCACTGACCCTTGTCACCTCGATTGCCTCCCCTATTATCACGGGAGCGAGGATTATCGATCAACTATTTGAGGCTTGATCGCCCTTCAGCCTCTTCCCATCATCTCAGTCATTTCTTTCTGCTATCGACAGTCAGACGACTCTGGTTTGGTTTCCGAGGAGTCCATAAGATCTTCCTATGTGGTAATGTGATTGTTAGACCTTTGTGAAGGTTCTTGGTTTGAGTATGTTTAGGTTGTGCTTAAATCACTTGTTGCAGATTACCTGCTTCAGGGCACTTTGAGTGCTGAGGGGCTATAGAGTTTTTACCTCCACTATTTCTTTCTGGAAGTGAATCATGTAAGCCTGCTGTATTTCTTTCTCTATCTGCTTGATCTAGATTAGAGTTTCTGTATCCTTCTTTGACTTTTGCACATTAGCAAAATGCACTAGGAAGATCTTTTGGAACTCAAAAATATATGGGATGATTCCATCCGACAGGTTATTAAACCACCAGTACGACCTCTTTCAGCATGGTCAGAAAACCCTAACACTTCATGGCTTCTTCGATCTGCAGAAATCTGATCGATGACCTGAAAGGAGCTAGATGATCGGCCGCCTTACTCTTCCTTTTATAAGAATTGAAGTGAGGAATTCTCAGCTTTGCTGGGGGTAAGGTTTCCAATATTCTGTGGGAGAAAGCATTGCCTACAGCTAGCCGAGCAAGCGCTCCCGCTCAGTCAACCCTATGTTGGACTACTGGTGTAGATGCCGCGTTGTTTGCCAGTTGGGAATACCCCGACCTTTTGGTTGGTCGACCTCCTGCTTGACCTTTGGGTGCTGGCGGATTATCGAGGGGTGCTCTGGGGGCGAGTTTCCTTAGACTTTCCCTCCAAGGGCGGCGATTGAATGTTCTGTTGAGTCATGGTCGCCCAGAGAACCTCGAGCTAGTCCATTATTTACGCTTGTAATGCCTGAACCTCCTTTTGTATGACTCGACTTACTATATCTCTATTTAATTCCATGGATTTCATGTCTCTCTGCGAGGATTCTCCATCGTAACTTGTTCCTCTTTTAATCTGTGGCATGTCCACGTTTACTGCGCCACCTCTTAGAGTGTTGAATCTCAAATTTTTTTTCAGGAACACACGCCCTAAGAGTTAGAGCTGAGCGAAGAAGAACAAGAGAGAGAGAGATAGAGATAGAGAGAGAGAGTGGTGCATATAGAATTCCTTAGAGGGGAGTAAGGGGAAGAAGCCCTTTTATTCACCGCCAGGCTCTCTATTTATAGGAGTCTACTTACATAGTTATGAAAAGGGGGACAATTATGGAAATCGTATTTAATACAATTAATGTGTTAATTAATATCATATTTACAATATAATTGGAGTGTGGTACGACAACGATTGGCGGATCGGCGTGCTTTGGCTCGGTCGACCGAACCGGTCGAAGCAACCGGCTGTGTGATGTTTGCTTCTGCTGAAGTAGGTCAGTCGGCTAATCACGATCAGTTTTTCTATTAGGAAGCCTCATTAGTTGGAGCTGTAAAGAAGTCTGCTGGCTGAATCCATATGCACTAAAGGTCGATTGACTCGATCGGGTCGTTGCTCTTCATATGACCAATTCAGATCAAGCTTCTTGAACTCAATGCTTTGATTAGGTTGAATCCTTATTCATCTGCTCGCATTACGATTCATGCGGACAATTTTGGTATATACACATTTCATGATCATAATTTGCCTGATAAAACTATTTAACGTCGTTATAGTTTTTCCTTCTTCACAATCAATTAGAAAATCCATTTTACTTCTTAAGGGCTCCATATGGGAATCAACATTATTTTGCACTGAAAAGGGTCTGTTTTGGATAGCTTTATGCATGCTTTGCATTTTATATCGCCACACAGTGTCATTTGGGAAACTATTTTTTTTGTTACTTTTTAGAAATTTTGTGGTAGCAAGTTGTTTTTTCTTAATTTGATCTGTTAAAGTGCGGTGGCTGTAAGAAAGTTATTATTTGATTTTTTGAAAAAAAAAAATATTTATAATTCCCACCGTAACTTTCTAAGAAGTAGTTTTCTCTATCACAACTTTACAACATCCTTTTTAAACTTTTTAGATTTGATGCTTGTTGGATTATCACATCAATAAATATAAAGGGGAAATATATGTCTTAGTCATGAAACTTATGTCCATACAATAAAAAAAATGAAAATATAGAGTAGGTGCTTTCTTACTCAAAAAAACAACACCATTGTTGTTTCGCTAAGTGGAGAGTCCCATAGAAACAATAAGAACTATGATTTTTTATCATGAAGACAAAATAGTGGGTGTACGAAAGGGAAAATGGTATGCGATGAAAAAATGGTCACTGCTTATTGCTAGTCATCCACAATAAGAATGAGGAGTTTCTTGATTTGATTCAATTTTTAGTTATGCTCAAATTTGTCAAGAGTCATATAATCTTAGATTAATTGAAATCCACATGATTATCAAGTTGGGCAGTATTCTAATACAAAATGATGGTCAAATTCACACAACTCTAATACCATTTGTTGTAATATAGTGAAAGACTTCATAATAAAGTGCACAACAACAAGAACAACAACAACAATACGCCTTTGTTCCAGTAAATGGCACCGACTACATCAATCTTTTTTCTCTATTGTATCCTATTGAGTGTCATATTTTCATTTAATTCTAATAATTAAGATTATTTTTTATACAACATGCCCAAGTCTTTTTAGGTCTACCTTTACCCAACATAAGTCAAATCTAAAGCATCCACTTTCATAACCCGATCATCAAATAGTCAATATTTAATATGACAAAACCATTTAAAATGATTCTTTCTAACTTTTCTGCTACTGGAGCTACACCAACCCTTTAATGGATACAATCGTTTCACATTTTGTCTCTAAATATCAAGACACTCATCCACCTAAGTATTCTAATCTTAGCAACACTTAACTTAGTTTTATGCTTCTCTTTTTAATTTAACAATATAATATATAATTGATATATTATATTGATATATCATAAAATTTTCATTTAATCAGACATGAATTTTAATACATTTTGAATGACATAACTTAAATAGTCAAATTCAAAATCATCTAAGCTCCCATTTTAATAAATATTGTGTCAAGCCAAACATCTTAACAATACAAACTCAATGATACCATAAGTGATTCAATATAAGTCCAAATGAGCTTAATTCATGCACTAAAAATAAAAATAAAAAATTTCAAAATATTAATTGAATGTTCAGACAATATTTAAATTTTAAATGTTTATATTCAAATTGAGCATTCTGATGAGAGGAATCCAATGAGCCCATGATCCTTTAATCCCAGGTCATTATTGTAATTAAATTATAAAATGACATAGTCAACGGGATCAATATAGGTTATGTGATGGAGTGTCTTGTGATTGATGCTAATTTTGTTAAAATGTTAATTTTCACACGGAGAAAGAAAAAAGTAAGGTGAGAGCTAAACCTAAAATCATGAAGAGGGTTTGAATCAAACAATCTCCAACAATCATCAGCCACAACATACTATTGTTGTAGCGTAAATGTTGGCATATGATTATTAT
This sequence comes from Phalaenopsis aphrodite, assembly GCA_003013225.1. Lineage (NCBI taxonomy): Eukaryota > Viridiplantae > Streptophyta > Magnoliopsida > Asparagales > Orchidaceae > Phalaenopsis > Phalaenopsis aphrodite. The sequence goes on along the minus strand of NEWO01000504.1, from coordinate 197,386 downwards.
TGTTTGATTATTATCTCTTGGCTTTTTTTCTCTAATTATTGACATTAAACTATTATTGTCTAATCCCTATCTTCTAATTGATATTGCCATCCAATAATCCATATTATAATAACTAAAGGATAAATAAACATTATATTCATATCTTCTCAAGTTAAAGAGAAGAATAAAAATCTATAATTTTAATTATATTTTGTATTACTTAGATTGGGCTTGGCCCATTATTTTATCCATTTTGAGTTTTCCACGTGAAAATATTTTCTTCAATTAATTCTATTTGTGTGTGTATTAAATATTCATTTTGATCTAAGCCATAATTTTTCACCATTGTTGATATGGCTGGCTTGCAACATATTGACATTATGTGAAAAATAATTTTGGGCTACGAGTAACTCTTACTACAATCTCAAATGGTATTTTTTTGTTAACATCTTAGGCACGTAGGTTATTTTATTTTTCATCCATGAGACCGTCAACTCTAAAAAAGTCGTTAAAGGCTATGGAGCAACTTTAATTGTAATTTGAAAAGATGCCCTGTTATCGGTGCTTCGTATTCTGCTTCGTTGTTCGTACACGACTCTGCTAAATCCTTAACATTTAACAACTTGGTATGGTTCTAATTTGAAATGTCTCTCTCTATCATCCATCAGTTCTATGATAAATAAGTTAAAATAGGAGGCAACTTTGGTTATAATCACCATTCATGTTAACATTTTGAATGCAGTTGCAATCAAGTCATTTCATTCAATATTTTTTTAGTCATCCAAGATGATTTTTGAGAACTATTTTTTCTTGATCTATCCTTCAAATAGAAAATATTTTGCAAAAATATTTCAAGCTCTACATATATTCCTAAGCTAGACTTCTACTTCCTATACTAGGATGAAGACATGATCTCAAAAGGCAATAATAGTATAAGTACAAATCAATTTTAAAATTTAATTCATGATACATAGGATAGTCTCTCCTTCCTTATGAAGGTACATTCTATCCTAGGGATATTTGATTTAGCCTCTTTCATGCAAGCTAGCATCCTTGAATAACACTCCAACATAGTCAAATATTTTTTCTAGCTTGACTTTGACCTTTCCTACAAAGGATATCTTTTTGAATAACTCTTCAACAAACAACTCCAGGCAGGCCAAATGTTTTTTTATGGATTTCCCTTAGTTTTTTTATAGTATGTGGTTACAATTTACTGAGGTCTTGTAGTTTCCATCTTTAGTGGGAATTTTCGAGAATTGAGAATATCTTTTACCTTTCTTTAAACATTTCTCTCTTGACACAATTTGTTTTCTATCCTACCCTGCTCACATAAAAATTATCAAGAAAAGCAGAAACAGTAGGACAGGAGATGAAATATCACATACATACAATGATAATAAGAAAGCAAGCGCAATCAATTGTGTGCAGAAGTACAGAAAAGCATGTATGAAAAACATCTCATTTAGGCACAAGTACTCAGGAATCAAATGAAATACTGACATAGTAGTGAAATCAGTATCATCACAAAAATCCAAAATGTACATGCACAACAGTATCAAAACACACAATAAATATAAACAAAGTAATTCCATCAAGTCTTCAAGCAATCAATCCTCCTCTCAGCTCTCTACTCATCCATCGCTGTTTTGTCATATTCAAACATTTCAAATGGTTGTGATGTCGGGTACACCAAAGGTTTTAGTCCAACAAGCCACACTTGTCTCCGGTACATATCCTCTTGAAAAGCATTTTGCTGGTGTTGGTACTCATATTGTCTCTGACGTTGCTCAGCGTAGTGTTGTGACCGCTTGTGTAGATCGTGTACCTCTCAACTCAACACGGTGAAGTCAGCTACCACCTCATATATCTTTTTTGATAGCTAGCTTACAGTTCTGGTCGTCCTCGATGGGGACTTGTCACGCCTCTACGAACTCACCCCTCTCTCTCTTAAACTCTTACCCCTCTCTCGTGTCAAAGTCTTCTTATAGGATCAGATAATCTCCCAAGTGATGGACTTCAGAGGTGCAACTGCTCCTCTCCTCTATCTCCCGACACACTCGCAAGTGCGCATTAATTGGTAACCATGCAGCCTAGGGAAAAAGTTAGGATCGAGCTGATATTAATTGAGATGCCTCTCTGAATTACAGAAGTTCAGAGCGATTCGGTCTTTGGTGATCTCCATAAGATTCATGGTGGGCATGAACCTAGCATAAATGAATTAATGTCAGGCCTTGGACTCTTTATTCATGAGAGAGCTAGAGAAATTAATATATTTCCCCTCTCAATGATGCCAATGGGCTTGGTCTTCGGTGAAAAAACTAATAATTTCTTCATAGTCATGGTCTAAGAAATTCTCATACCCGCATTGTGGCACTTTGAAGAGTTTCATTAACGAGTTGATTGTGATGGTGTCGTAGTTGACCCATTTCCCCCGCACAAAGAACCCGTCATTCACAGGCTTTTTTGCATTGGCAAAGAACTTGTAAACAATGGGCAAAATGGAGTAGCATAGACGCTGCTAGTTGCTCTCGTCAATCACCTTAGCCACTCGATCTTCAGGTTGAAAGAAAACCTGCTCTGGAATGAACTTCATCGAGTCTATATTATCAATAGCCTTGAATGGATACAATTTTACTATATTGAACGGTCCTGATCACCTCTACTTTAATTTATCGAGAAATAATTTTAATCATGAATTATACAATAGAACTTCCTATCCAGGTTGAAATTCCTTTCTAATCAGCTTTTGATCATGTTAGTTTTTCATCTTCTTATAGATCTTAGCGTTCTCTTATGCATTTCGTCTAATTTCTTCTAATTTGTTCAAATGTAGTAATCTCTTTTCTGTCACATACTTCAAGTTATAATTGAATTTCTTGATTGCCCAATAAGCCTTGTGTTCCGATTCTACTAGCAGATGACAAGCTCTTCTAAAAATTAGCCTATAGGATGACAAATCTAGGTGGGTCTTAAAGGTTGTTCTATAAGCCCACAATACTTTATCAAGCCTAAGGGATCAATTTTCCTACCAGGGTTGACTATTTTCTATAGGATCCTCTTGATATTACTATTAGACACCTTAGTTGACCCAATGTTCTTGGGATGATAAGCACCTTATGTGCAATTTTAAATTTGGAAATTAATGTCTTCATTTTTTTGTTACTAAAATGAGTGCTTCAAATTGGCTGAAAATATACTTGTTTTAAGTATTTCAAAACATTTTCTTACTCGCAATTATGCAGTGTTACAACTTCAATCCACTTAGAGACATATTCTACTTGGATAGAAATATAGATGTTTCTTAGAGAAGGTATGAATGATTTAATAAAGTCTATTCCATAAACAATAAAAATTTCCATCTCCACGGTAAAATTTAGGGGCTTTTTGTTTCTCTTTGAAATATTGACTACCAGATAACATATGTAACAGACATTCATGTATTCATTCACATCCCCTGAAAGGGTAAACCAATAAAATTTGGATTGTAATACCTTAGCTGCAGTTCTAAGTCCTCCAAAATACCCCCTAGATTTTTAATCATGACAAGGCCAACGATATCATTGACCTCTTTCAATGACATGTATCTCCTAAGAATCTAGTTTTTATATTTTCTAAAAAGATATGGATCATCATAGTGTAGAATCTGGTCTCAGAAAAGAATTTCTTCCTGTAGTGGTAGGTCAGACTGTAAGGAACGATCCCCTCAACGAGGAAGTTTGCTATGTCAACATACCACGTAGTGTTATCTTTAGAAATGGTGAGGAGTTGCTCATCATAAAAACTTCGATTGGACACTCATTAGAATTCTTCTGCTCGAGGCTGGATATGCGATCAACTACCTGGTTTTCTATGCCCTTCCAATCAACAATCGCCATATCAAATTTTTGTAGTAAGAGGACCCATCAGATCAAGTGGGGCTTGGAGTCCTTAGCTATGAAGTATTTCATGGCAACATGATTGGTGTACACTGCGACTCGTGTGCCTATCAGGTTGGTCCTAAACTTATCGAAAACATACACTATGACCACATAGTAGATTACATGAAAAACTTTGTCTCTCCTCTGATCTAATACTGCTTCTACGATATATTCACTCACATCACACATCAACTTATATGGCGTGGTCCAGTCTTGTACAACAATCCTAGGTGTGGTGACTAGCTTGACTCTTAAAATCTCAAAGGTAGCTAGGTAAGTCTCATCAAAATGAAATGGCAAATGATTGGTGATATTGGAAAAGTCCTTAATGTATCTACGATAAAATCTAGTGCCCTAAAAAACTACTAATACCCTTTGCAGAAGTGGGTGAGAGCAACTTTTTCTTTCACCTGAATCTTGTCTGAATCAACCTCCATCCCCCTCTTAAAAATCTTGTTACCCAGAATTATCCCTTCAATCATCATGAACTAACACTTCTCCGAGTTCAACACTATATTGGTCTCCTCACACCTTTGCAACGCTCTTGCAAGGTGGTTTAGGCCTAAGTTGAATAAGGTGCCAAACACAGAAATCATCTATGAAAATTTCTTTCCCTATCTCAATCAAGTCAAAAAAGATGGTCATCATGCAACACTTGAAAGTGACTAGTGCATTACATAGTCCACAAGACATCCTCTTAAAGGAAAATATCGCATATGAGCCGATGAAAGAGGTCTTATCCTGATCCTCAAGGGCTATTGTGATTCGATGATATCCCGATTAGCCATCTAGGAAGCATTATAAAAGATGCCAAATTAGTCTATCCACATCTGGTCTAGAAATTGCAGGAGAAAATGATCTTTTTTAGTGACTGAATTTAGCTTCTTATAGTAAATGCAAATCCTTCATCCAGTGATATTTCTAATGGTTATCAACTCATTCTTTTCATTCTCTACCACTATCACTTCCCCTTTATTAGGCGGAAAGTGTATAGGGAAGACTTAGGCACAATTTGACGTGGGGTAGATCTTGTTAGTATTAAGCCACTTCAAAATTTCTTTATTTACTGTCTCTTTCATTATTGGGTTTAGTCTCCTTTGGGGGTCAACATTGGGTCTATGTCCCTCCATCAAAATTCAGTGCATGAACAGGGATGGGCTTATACCTTTAATGTTAGTTATGGTCCACCCAAAGACTTTTTCGAATGTCTTAAGCACCTTATCAAATTCTCCTCCTACTAGGTCAATTTGCAAAGCAAATCACAAGTAAGGTTGAAGACCTCTTCTAGATAGACATATACTTGAGGTGAGTTGGCAATACTTTCGGTTTCGGCCTAGGGGCTACCTTTGTGGATGATAGTAGGGGCTTGGCATTTGTGGTGTCTAAGAGCTCAAACCTCCCCCTAAAGGCTCTAGAGTTCCTCTCTATTAGTAAAGCATATTCCTCCCAAGACATCTCATTCGCATCCTTAGTCTCACAATATTTTACCAGGACTTCTTCCAAGTTCTCAACAAATTGGTAAGACACTACCCCGTCCACTACATAAGTCCTATTGCAATGATTTTCACTTGAATCATGGAGAAATCTTATTGACTTCAAAATATCAAAATTAAACTCCTAGTCATTTTCTCTCATGGTTAATTTCTCATCCTGAACATCAATCATTACTCTACCAGTGGCTAAAAATGGTTGATGAGCTATTAGGGGTATCTTTTTGTCTTTCTCCATGTCTAGTACTATGAAGTTGATAGAGAATATAAACTTGTTTGCTTTCACTAACACATCCTCAATGATTCCTATATGATGAGCTAGGGATCGATTGGCTAACTACAATGTTAGATTAGGGGATTGGACTTTCCCTAGCTCCAGTCTCTTGAAAATGGATAGTGGCATCAGATTGATGCTAGCTCCTAAGTCACAAAGAGCTCTTACTATAAATTTCTCTGCCATTGCATATGGGATAGTGAAGTTCCTTGGGTCCATATTTTGGGGTAATTTACATAATAGCATTACGCTCGTCAGTCAGGAATACAATCTCAAAATTTCCTAGTTTTCTTTTCCTAGTCAAAATATCCTTCATGAACTTGGTATAACTAAGCTCCATTCTAGGGCCTCAGCAAATGAAATTTTTATTGTAAGTTGTTTGAATACATCCAAGAACCTAGAAAACTTTTGGTCCACTTTCTGCTTTTACAGTCTTTGAGAAAAGATGTCGGAAGCCTCCCTTCTGAGTTAATACTAATGGGACAGACAGATCTTTCAGCATCTTTTGTTGTGGTTTCAGGTTTACCTCCTATGGCAGGGTTTGTGTTAGTCGGGTTTTCTTTCCTATGAGCCTCTTCTAACTCCCTTTCACTTATTAACCTCACAGCTTTTACTTGTTCAATTCCTTTTTTCATTTGGGTTTACTTTGGTATTACATGAGAGTGTACCTAGGGGTCTATTATTTGAAGAATTTCTTAGCTATCCTGATTGATGTTCATAGTTCTTAATGGATACAAACTCTGATTGTACTGTCAGCTCCTTAATGGGTGATCTTTTTAGTATGGGCTGAGCATTGGCTTGAAATCTTGGTGGATATAATTGCTTTTAGGGGTTAGTTCTTGGGTTATTCCCATTATCTATAGGGTTGGCTTGAGGGTTTCCCCAAAATCATCTAACTTCCAATAAATGACAACTACTTGAGTGACTAAGATAGCTAAGATATCAAATTTGTGCGCACTGACTACCATTTTTTGGGTTACTTTTTTAGCTAGCTATTGAAAATTATTGGTGGTCATCTCTTCTATCAACTGGTGGGCTTCCTCATAAGGCATTAAAGACTCCCAGTTGCAACATCTATGATGGACCTTAAGGAGCCTATAAATCCATTGTTAAAGGTTTGGATAATCAGTTAATCGGATAAGACATGATGTGGGCACCTCTTAAGCAGTTTCTTGAACCTCTTCCAAGCCTAAATGTACTCACTATCTATCCGGGTGAACAACGTGGTATCATTCCTAAACCTGAGAGTACTAGATGGAGGGAAAGTCCACGTTGTTATGGATCTTGAGGCAAAAAAGTTTAACCACACCTTAGCTTTCTCCCTCAAAGAGAATGAGAACAGTCTAAGCTTAACGACATCACTGGGGACATTGTTATACCGGAAGATAGCATAAAGTTCAAGGAAATAAAACAGATAAGAATTTTTATTTTGAACTATTTGGATAATGACAGGTCTTTGCTCAAAGGTATTGGCTTCTACAGTTGGATAGTTAATCTCATGTGAATTTCCTGAGCAGAAGAGTTGGCATAATCCTTAAGAGGTTTAAGGGTAGTTTCTTGAGGTTTAGAAATCTCTATGGGTGTATCAGTGAGTGAATGTGCTCTCTTAAGGAGTCTAAAGATTCAGTCAATTTCAGGGTCAAAAGAGGCATGATCAGACTCGACTCCCCTGTTCATACTTTACGACTGTGACAACTTGAGCCTAATTGTAGACTTGAAAAATTTCAAAAATAAACACAATCATAAAGATCCACACGAGTCAGTCAACAAGAAAACATGCAAAGCGAACAAGATATGCAAATGAAGATAGAAACATAAACACAATATTTTTAGCTTTTTTGATTTTATAATTTTTTTTCAATTTTTTGTTTTTTTTTTTCAGCACCTACGAGGACATATAGAACAACAACGCAAGTACAAACAATAGCTACATCAACAAGAACATGAAAAATAGAAAAATAATAGAAAACAAATTTGTAAAACCTAGAATATAAGTTTATCAACTAAAGTTCTCTTAAAATCAGAATTATTATTAATGTTTTTTCTCCAACAACAATGCTACTTGATGACCGAGAAGTTGCCTTGAGACAAGTAGGTCAATTACGCAAGTATAAATGTCAAGTAATATGCGGTATTTGAGTCCGCCTATCGATCCCTCGAGAAAATGATAATAATTATTTTGGTAGAAAAATCCCTAGTTTACTAACTTCATAAACCTAGCTTGGGGTGATCACAATGAAAGATTGAATTCTTAAAATCCTAACAACAAACATTAAAATAAATCACGATCATAAAAAACAGAAATAAGCTGTCTTCTTCAAGAAATATGAGAGTTGTGCCTCTGACCTGGGTATTGTGGGGGTTCGTGCTTTTCCTAAATGTTTTTCCACATGATAGTTGTCAACCGAAGATAAGTTTTTTCTTAATCCTATCCCAAGGTCAAAAGAAGAATAAGAAACCGTTGAATTTAAGTTCCACTTAATTTTACGATGTTTATCAAGATTCTTCTGAATCCTTAATAGATTGTGAAACCCTAACTAGAATATGCATATTCTACTAGGATTCTGTGATTGACCTAATCGTTCTGCTATGCGACTAACATAAATCATAGATCAGTACAGATTTTAACATCCTAATTGGCTAGATTATGAGTAAATGAAATCTAGAAAGTTAATCTACATCAAGACATGAAAGCCCAAAAAATGCTACATGGCAAAACATTTAAAAAACCATTAACCCTACAACACAGAGACACAAAAGAAATTTAACCACGCATAATGGAGCCAAACACAGAAAAGAAATCAATGCAAATAATTGTTGCAAGAAACAAAATAATGTAACACTTACCAAAAATGACTTGTCCTCTCCACAAGAATGGAAGATTTCTTTCTCATGCAATAATCTTTCAAGAAACCACAAGAAACAAGAGGAAAAAGAGAAGGAAATATAGCCCTTATGGTTTTATCCCCAAAGGGATGAAGAGAACCCTAATAGAGAACTCTCTCTCACCAAAAACTCTCTCCCATTTTAGCCTCCACCTGTTCAAGATGCCTTAGAATCATCCCAAGGAGCATATATATAGGGGAAGCTAAACAAAGGCATTACATTTTTCTTCAAAAATTGAATCAGCGATTGGGCGCGGTGGCGCCTTGATCTAGAGCGAGTACGCTGTGAAACCAATGTGGGTGCATCGAGATGCCGCCGCGGGTACGCCATAAAGGTAATGATTGGGTGCGAGTGCTTTAACCTCGGTCGTCGATAAAGTTGGTGCGCTAGCTTTTGAGTACAGGCGTGCTGGAATCTCAGTGCGGTTGTGTTGGATCAAAATGTTCCTTTATTCGCTCTAATTTGTTCATTTTTGTTGCATATTAGTATCCAAACTGCAGCATGCACAAAGCAGTTAGAAATATCTTCCTCACACATAATATGATTATAAAATATGCAAAAACACGAATGCTATGACTACTTTAGCTTCTTCAAAGTGTTGTTAGGCTATGGTTGCTCTCTACGAGTGATCACTTCGTTCATCTTCCTTAGCGTCTTCATACAGTGCTATCTCATCAATGTCTTCTCCTAGAGAGCACTATGCATGGCTGCCTTAGCTTCTTTATAGGCCATTAGCTTGTTGATATCTTCTCTTAGATAGGGCATCACTAACTTATTATTTCCTTCTAATGGCAACCACATGGAGTGAGTTCTTTGCCTTTGTGCTTTGTGGTTATTAAAAATTTGGATGAGGGTGGGCGGGTAGGAGGATAGAGCTAGAGTGAGAGAGGGATGGCGAGAATGAGAGAGCGTGAGGGGCAAGGGGGTGCTCTTGGATGGAGAAGGCTTGGGGAGAATGCAGAAGCTATGGCGTGGGTATTTGTACTTGAGGAAGCCAACCTGTTGGTTGGCATCCTCGATATAAAACTTCTCAGGTCAAGAGTTTGAATCCCCTCTGACAGAGTTGGCCTTAACGAGGTGGTACTCAAATTGTTGAGCACATTAGGGGTGGCTAGAGG
>NEWO01000504.1:161896-187380 GCA_003013225.1 Phalaenopsis aphrodite | reverse complement strand
TATATATATATATATATATATATATACATATATGTATGTATGTATGTATAATATGAGACAACACTTCATAGTATACATCCTATATATCATTATCGTCTCTCGACTCAATTGGATGCTAAATTGTGAGTAGTTTGCTTCTTTTGGTTTGTCTTTGTTTTTGTTTTTTTTTTTTTCGTTCTTTTCTTTGCCCTCAATACTATTCTTCTTCTTCTTAGTTTTGTTGTACATGGAAGTAAGTCCTTGAAAATCTTTAATTATTAGCTTTTTTGCTTTTTCATTCAGTTCATTTTTTTCCATTAATCTTACACCTATCTTATGATGAACAACTCCATATGGCTATTTGACAGCGTATAAAATAAACTATCATGTTTTAAGTTAGAAATAGGTTTAAAATCATTTGGTAATGAAGGTTTTAAGAAAGAAAAGATAGCTAAAAACTTCAAGTCAGTTTTTTCAAGTTCACTACTATTAGATAGATTGCGTTTCAAAGGAAGCCAAAGTTTAGGTTTAACTCTTGAGAGAATCATAATTTTTTTCATTAAAAAAAAAACTAATTTTAAATTCTAGCTAAAACATAAAATAGTGGCTGTAATATGATTATTTTTTCTGTCTGTAATATGATTTATGGCAAGTTTCGAATGGGTTAGTTCTGACAAATCATATGTACGATCACCCAATTGTATATGTGATGCCCAAACTGTTGGTATGATCCTCCTGAGTTTTAAAAATTCAATGAAAACTAGGGCTTGTGGCCAGCAAGTCGAAATAATTCTAGTAGTTTTAAAGGACTTGATTAAAATAAGAAAGCTCTACCACAAATAAGAAAAAACATATTTTAATTATAAGATTTTAAAAAGAAAATTACCATTACAAAATGCCTGAACTTCAATTCTTTGACCGTGCACTTTTCTTCCTTCATATCATTTTGTGTTTATGAGGTTATCTTATGAATAGTGTAATCACTTCATTAAAATGTTAGTATGCAAAATCATATTATTTTTATTATCAAACTAAGCTCACATATATCACGGCCTCATGTAATCAGCAATGTGAGATGGTCGTTTTAACTATAATTTTGCAAATTGTTAAATTTTGTAGCTATTGATTTTTTGTCTTCATTTTATCTTTTCTCACTGATCTGCTATCTATTATATATAAAATGCCTTGCTGGTCCAAATGCTAATTTTAATACCTCTTTTGTGTTAGAATAGTGTTTAGATTCATGTTTTAGCATTGCGACAACGAATTTCATATCCATCACTTTCTATTGCATGTTACTCTGATTAGAATACCTGCTGCGATACAATTGCTACTACCGATCATTGATTGTTTGTTTCAAAAAAAAATGGCAGGTTTCTGCAAGCAAAGCTAAAATCTATATGATTCTTGAATATGTGAATGGTGGCGAATTATTTGATAAAATAGTAAGCATCAATACTCATTCTTCTATAAAAAAAAATATTTCATTTTTTTTTTTGGACATATTCATGATTTATTACCTGCATTTTAACTTGTGAGTTATACTCTTCATAACCAGGCAAAGCAAATTCTAGTATTGAAATGTGTTCTTTTATTACCCCAAAAAAAAAATGTGTTCTTTTTTTGGGATGTTTTGAAGGAGTCAATGGGAAGACTTTCAGAGCAGTTTGGGCTAAAGATTTTTCAGCAGTTGATTGATGGCATAAGCTATTGTCATGATAAAGGAGTTTATCATAGGGACTTGAAGGTAGAACATCATTGCAGAAGCATTATGTTATTATAGAAACAATTTGTTTTCATCCATTTGTGCTCTCAAATAATGCAGTCTTAGAAATTTATGAATGAATAGAATTTGAGGCAAAAAACCATAATTAGCTTGGAATATTTTATCTTGAGCAGAATATGTATTTTTCTCTGGAACTTTTTTAAATGGTTTAAATACTGCGATTTTAACCTCCAATTACATGTTATTATCTTGGTTTGTATGGGTTCTCATCACAGACAGACTATATTAAAGGATTTATTACATGTAAGGGTATTCCCATGGTAAACTAAAAATTCAAAATGAAATAAATTTACAAGTTTTTTTTTTTTTGTGTGTGTGGATATTTTTTAGTATTAGTCAGACCAAAACCAAAACCAAATTTAGTCTTAAGCTCCAACTTCTTGTGTTCCTATAAGTAGCAGAAAAATAGATAGGAGCAAGGGTAAACTCAGAAAAGACTATTATTGCTGGAGAGTGGCTAGTTGTTTTGAAGTATATTTTGAAGGGAGTGATAAAAGTTGGGCGAGATATACTATTTTTTAAATCCAAACAAAAAAAAAAAAAAAAAAGTCTTGAGCTGATAGGTTTGAACCAATTCCTAGTATTTCTGAACTAAACATATTTTTTAACTATTCAATGTAGGACATATCCCGAAACTCTCACGGGTCTTAATAAATCCTTAATATGAGACACTTGACCTCTACCAGTACTATCCTATAAAGCAAAGTTTCTCAAGTTTATTTTCTTAGAACATGATCAAGCATTACTATATAGCACCAAAGTCCCATGGCAAATATATATGAACCACTCATCAAAATCAACCATCGGTTATGATACCACCTGTTAGAGATTATGGATTAATAAGACCAATGCTGGGTTGGGAGACGAGCAATTGAACTCGTTTTCAATTTAAAAGCTTAAGGTTATGGATGAGAGCTAACTGCTATCATTTCAATAATATATTTTTTTAAGCGTCAGAGATGTGACTAACCTAATACTCTCATATGCGTTAGCAATATTATCATTTGCCACTTCCTTCTCATTCTCTTCTATTTGTAAAACCACTCTGGGCAAATGGAAGTTAAATCCCTCATGTCACAGTTTATGAGGATCATTTTCATTGATTTTGGCCTGATAGATATTTTTATTATGAGTTTCACTTTTTTTTTCTTATCTGTTCATATATTTATTTTATCATTCTCGCTGCAGCCTGAAAATGTTCTAGTTGATGCAATGGGTAAAATAAAGATATCTGACTTTGGGCTTAGTGCTTTATCCCAACAACTTTGGGTATGTGGTCTATGACATGCTTATTGATACAATCGACCTCGATTGTACTAAATCATTCAGCTATAATTCATCCCTCTTATTTTCATCGTTAGAATGATGGGCTATTGCACACAACTTGTGGAAGTCCTCACTACGTAGCTCCAGAGGTAAGCGTTCAAATTTGAGAGGACAAGACCAAGCTTGATTTATGTCCATGGAATAAAATGAAGGGGCATTTATATACATACCATACAATTCTCTTCTATTTACTTATCAAACACCTAAGCATTTATATTTACATGCATACCACTCAAATCAGTAACATCACTTAAAAAACTATCATCACTGACTTAAAAGTTAAATGCACCTTTTCATATATTGGTTTATGACACCAAGCTGTTATAAATGTAAATATCAAACTTTGGGTGTTAGAATGTAAAAACAAAAGAATTGTGTGGTATGTATGCAAATTTCCCTAAATTAAATGATTATAATTTTTTACAATTTCATCAGGTCCTTTTAAACAAAGGTTATGATGGTGCTATGTCAGATATCTGGTCCTGTGGTGTAATCCTTTATGTTATCCTTACTGGTGCTCTTCCATTTGATGATCAGAATCTTGCAGTTCTTTACCAAAAGGTTTGGTGAATCCTTCTGAATATTTTAATGTGAGCTGTTTATCACTTTTATATGCAAAATGAACAGTTTTCATTTTGCTTCTGTATGCTTTAGTTATTTTAAAGCTATGTTTGATGCCTTAGATTTTCAAGGGAGCTACTCAGATTCCCAATTGGCTTTCCCCTGGTGCTCAGAACTTGCTGCGGAGGATTCTGGACCCAAATCCTAGAACTCGGATAAATGTAGTCGAAATCAAGGAAGACAGTTGGTTTAAGCAAAATTATGCTCCAGCTATTCCATATGATGATGACGACATGTACATAGATGATGTATCTCTATCGGTAAAAGAGGTAAATTTTTTGCTTTTGTTTGATTCTACCACTCATCAAAGCATGATTTACAAGCTAATGCATTCTTTTTGTTTTACTTGGTTTCTGATTCAGCCAGTTGATGCAGATGAGCATAGAAACAAATCGACACTAATCAATGCATTCCAACTTATTGGAATGTCTTCATATTTCGATCTTTCAGGCTTTTTTGAAAAAGAGGTGAGGTTTAAATGATCTGCATATCCTTCTATTCAATTTTCTACTGATGCCATTCAAAATTCAAATGACTACATCCAAATGTTTCATTGGGAACATAGGATGTCTCTGAAAGAAAAATCAGATTCACATCAAACTACCCGCCAAAAGATGTCTACAAGAAGATCGAAGATTTAGTTACCGAAATGGGGTTTCAAGTCCAAAGAGGAAATGGAAAGGTTAATATTTTGCAATTTTCGTTTTTTTTTTTAATTCACACACACCCATATGTATTAGGCCTTGAATTCAAGACCTTATGGTTGGAGACAAAGTACCCAACCACTAAGCTAAGTGGATTGCACTGGTAATATTTTACATTTAAGAACATTGATTCATCAAGCATTATGAAAACTCTGTAACAGCTGGTGGTTTTATTTATTCATACAGTAATAATTAAATTTCAGCATAGCAGTTTTGATCGGACCAGATTTTTGAGAGAGTCCTGGTCAAACTAGTAATCATCTTTGTGGTAGATATGATTAGCTTATGTTGAATCCCTTTATACCGGCAGTTGAAAGTCATCCAGCCAACCAGAGGTTGCTCGTGCCCAAGGAGTGCTGGTTCTCTTTCGGTAGCTGCTGAGGTGAGGCTACTTTATCCATATATATATATTAATTTTCTCTTAATTTCTTGCTATTATTTTAGGTATTTGAGCTCAGCCCATCTCTATATGTCGTGGAGCTTCGAAAAGCATCTGGGGATTCTTCTCTGTACAGGCAGGCAAGATCCTTGACAATGATTGTGAGCTTTGGGTTCACATTAATTAATGCTTGATTTGTATGTTGAACTATATTGCTCTTGTTTGCAGTTGTGCTCAAAGATTTCAGATAAACTGAGTGCTTACAAAAGTGTACCGCTTTTGAAGATGCATTCGCGAATGACAGCACTTAAAACAATATGAAGGTAAATGGAATATGTTTATTGCACATGCAGATATATTTAGGATACTTTGATTGTAAGTTTATTGCACGCGTAACTAAGAGATTGGTGTTTAGAGGCAGTGAATAACTTTCAACTATTTATGCTACACTAACTTTTACTAAAAGATGTAAGAAAGCTAGCAAAACTTTATTCGGCATTTTCATAGTATACATTTCTGATGTATTTTTATGTCACACCTAAACTTTCATACATGCACACATTGCACTGAAATCTTTAATATCATTTCAAAAATATCACCACTGCCATTTCTTAGAAGTGAAATCCACCTTTCCATGCATAGGTTTAAGGCACCAAAGTGCTATGTAAATTTCCCAGATTTTATTCTACTAATTTTATCTTCGGGTAATATGGATTTCTTGGTAGGGTAGATTCTGTAAGGATCAGAGGCTTTGAAGCTTCTGATGTGTGCACTTGCTTGAATGTGCTTCTAAAATTCTGTTCTATTTGCACTGCAATTTAGAATTTAATGTGGGATTTTTGCTGCGGGGGATAAAACTTTCTACAACTATAAAAAGATAAAAAATTAAAAGCAAATTGTAATGACATGACATCCACATTGTGAGAGAAATTGTATATCTTGACCCGGCCTATTATATATAAAATAAACCTCACATTTTTGTCCAGTCATCCTTTTTAAATGCCGTCTTCGTATTTATCATTTATAGTAATGACTCTCAAACGTCATAGGGTGTATTCTTATGTAAGAAGGAAATACTTTTGCTTGCACAGATGACCAAGAAACAGGAGTGGCCATCACCTTGTTTGAGACTCCATCCTTATAATTGTACCATCTTATTTTTCCCACGTTATGAATCAACCATAAATTATACAATAAGATTGGGATGGACATGGTATAATTAGGCAATATAAAGAATGATTGACAACATTAGCTTTTTACTAATAATTTTGCATAATTTGATACACGACATGTCTCATGGATTGACCTTTGAATTTAAACTAATAACTTAGTTATCTGCCTTAACAACTATACCATTTTGAATCTTATTTGTTATTATATATATATATGGAATACACTCATGAGTGTCTTGCTATTTTATTTGATGATACTAAATCTCATGATACATCTAATAGTTTGGCAAGTGTTTTCTTTCAGAATTATTATTTTGCAGCAGCCATAGAGATAATCAAGATAAATTTGATATTCATTAAGCATTAGGACCATTTATCATTTGGTGGATGAAGACAATGATCTCAATTTATAAAAAATTAAAATGGATAATTTGAACTATTGAAGATTCTAAGGCTGTAAATCGTAGTGCATGTATCTTAGTAGTTTTTATTTTTTATGATTAAGTCATTATCAAGCCTCGAGAACGATTAAATCATTAATGAAAATAGCTAAATTATTTGACCTTTTATTTTTAGATATAATAAAGTTATTTTTTATGTGTATAAACACATTTGAATTGATTTTCTATGCATTCATTAAATTTCTATTATGGATATCTTAAAATGATTTAAATGATATTTTAACTTACAAGTATGACAAATATATTTCATGTCCATCATATTGATCACTTAATATTTGTCACATTTATTTGATAAATTTACTTATTATAAAATTCTATGTTAATCAAGCAACTAATTTCTAACTAAGAAAATAAGCAAAATTTTAATTTCTTATTTATTTTTAATATATGAATATCTTATGTTGGCAAATTTGAGTCCAGAGCCTTTACCATACACTAATTAATTGTTTTAAGGCAATTATAATATAAAATTTTTTGGGAAATTGTCATCACACTTCCATTTTGCATGTTTATGCAAAGTTGAGTGGGTATTATGAAGAGATAATGGTCCTCTATTAATTCCCATTTCTATAAGCAACAATTGATTTTCAAAGCCATTTGGAGAATTTTGCAAACAGTTTTTTGGACCATATTGAGGGCATCTTGGAAATTACTTTTGTACATTTTGAATATATTTTAGTGGCTATATATAATAGATGTTATGACATGTTTTTAAGCAAATGCGTGAGTAGTAGAGGTTTATCAATTTGTTTAAATAAAATTAACTTTGGACGTGAAAGTTCTACTCCTTTGTAAGATTCTTTAAAGCAAACTTTGTTGATAACATCTCTATTAATGCTTGGCATATTCTTAGGTAACTTTAGATTTTATTTTCTTGTGTTTTAACATAAAATAATATTGTATTGGGTTGTAAATAGATCTTTGGGATCTTTATGAGGACAATGTTAGGTGCTCTTCCGGATATAAGAAGGAGTTGCTCTTGAGCTTGGAATGAGGAAATTGTGAGGCTTAATCTGCCTTCCCAAGAGGGAAGAGTTTTGGGGTGTTATTGTAGTGTGAAGGTTGTGGAAATTTTAGTTCATTTGTTGGATTGGAATGAATATATAAAGCCTTGTGATTTGCTAAGCCACAAAAATATCATGGGTTTGCACAAATCTCTTATTTTTTTATTCTTAAATTGCACTTAAGATTTTATTGTACTTATATTTTTCCATCTGGGAATATTAATGTGTTGCATGTTATAGAATTTTGGTTGGGTGCATTTCGAGGAGAAAAACTAATCAACTACAATCGCTATAGTTAAATCCAATCCTTGGAAAAACAGATTAATTCATACTTGGAATGATCAGAAATAATAAAAATTAACATGAATCTAATAAAATAAGAAGAGAGAATAAGAAAACTTAGCAAGAGGCTCTCACTTTATTTCTGTGATCTTTTTCATCATCATTGAACCCAAACTATAATGAATCTTATTATAATGGCTCTTTCACCCTAAGTTTTGGAGAGCTCTAAAAATTTTAAAAAGTCAAATGTTCAATAATTTATTCATAAGAGATCCTTAAATATTAATACTTAAATTTCTCCATAATTGGTAAGAATCATTGTTAAAATAAAACCAAAATCAAAGTCAACACCTTATTGATATCTTGACACAAGGGTCTAGTTCCTCCGCATTAAGCTCTCTATTTTTGGCTTGTTTTACTTTATTTTAGTATGTAGGAATCTGGACTGGACATATGGGCTCTCATGTTTGGGTTGAACTATAATGCCCAGGTGCTTGGATTAGGCACACAGACACTTACCTCCATAGTTTTTTTCGGATGGGTTTAGCACCAGGGCACTTAAATACAATGATTATGCACTTTTTTATTCATTCTTTACCTTTTGGTTTTGGTGCCTAGATGTTGATTCGAGCAGATAGATGTTAAGTTTGACAAGGTCACCTTAATGCTCTAAGTTATGTTGATTGCATCATAACTCACTCAAATAATAATAAAACTACACATTTCTTATCAAAATTTGCCTAAAATCTCACTAACCAACATTATTAAAATTCAAATTTATTAGTGTGGCAATATCTTATAAATCATGTGCATTCATAGTCAAATGACTTGCTCTAAGACATGTCAAATGTATGTTAATTTTACATATATTAAACTTTCCCACACTTGGATCTTTGCTCATCCTTAACAAAAGACCCAATGAATAAATAAATACAATTTTACTTGTATGTCATAACCTCATGCTCATCTCATATTTATAAATGTAATACTATTGTTAAATTTTTTTTTTATAATATATCAATATTCAAACTCAATCCACTTATATAACCAACTTAAATTAATAGTTATCTAAAATGGAAAAAAATATACTAGAACTTTAACATGTCTTAATTTTTAGTTTATTAGACTACACTTTATGGTAATTTATACAAAGATTACAACACAGACTTTGTAACTTTATTGCTAAGTATCACTCGTCAAACTGTAGAAACCTAGACCCAAACAATTTTACTTATATATATATATATATGGCAGCTGACTGTTTGCTCTGCTACGGTTCCTCCCAAGATGGCCGCACACTGGTTTTCTTTGATGTTTGTTGGTGAAGTTGCTCTCCCCCTCTTTGCCTCATTCTTTAACTGGTAGCCCTTTTGGGACCCACTTGGTACTAGGATTGAGGTGTTTCTCCCTTCCCGAGCTTTTGTTTTTTCAAATTCTGAGTTACCGTTCCATTGTTGTGTGGGGCTTTGGCTCTTTGGTTGGAGTGGAAACTTCGGTTTTGGTGTTTGTTAGTCTCTGAATTCTTTTTCTACATGCTTTTACTGATGGCCACCCTTGTCCCTATTGATCTGGAAACTAACCTACATTGGTCTAAGGCTACTTTTGCTGATGTGGTTGGAAAAGGTTTCAATACTATCCAGATTTTTGACAACCTGCCATTCCCCCAAATTTGCCATGAAGCTGCTGAAGGTAGAGGTGACTGCCCCTTTATTAAACCTTTGGGGCTCTATTACAAAAATTTAAAGACTAGTTGATGCCTGCAAATTTACTCTGATTGAGAAATTTTATTTTGGTCATTCTAAGATGGAAACCTTCAAAAAACATTTTGAGGATTTGAAACTCTTTGGTACTTGGAAGGTTGGTTTGGTGGATGGTAGACATATAATGATTCATTTGAAATAAGAGGAAGACTATGCAAGGTTATTTGTCAAACAGAAAATATTTTGAAGATTTGAAACTCTTTGGTACCTGTGATCCTTAGTTCCAATCTCAAGACCAAATTGATAACAAAATTGTTGACCTCACTTTTGTGAGGAACCTAAAATGACACTCTTAGACCAGACATGTCTTGAGTAACCCTCTAGCTTAGGATTCCCAAACAATCCACAAAGACCTGAGAATGATCATCATGATCATTAAGGCAAAGGGTATACCAATATTGACTCCTTTGAACTTATTGAGGGTCCCAAAAACCCTAAAAACTCCCAAAATTCCCGTTTTGGGCTTCAACCATGATGACACCCTAAAATGATTATATCAACAATGACAAACCCTAATCTGGTCAAACAATGGTAGAAAAGAGAATTGCAGTGTGTAATTTTCCAAATTCTTCATTAAATTGAGGTTAATTACAAAATTTTTGGACCCGGTCACAGACTTTTGGTCACATAGATAACCCCCAGAACAATCAAAATTTTACAATTTTCAAATCAAGCGGTGACATGTTGCGTAATATGTTTTCAGGTATCGTCTGTTGATTGACAGCATGGGTCTCCTCATGTGTAGACCTTTTCAATGACAAATGGTCCCTCCCAAGTTGTTTCGAATTTTCCACATATATTGTGGTGTGCAAGAATAGGTATTTTGAGTACAAGGACGAGGTCACCAACTTTAAATATCCTTGGGTGGACCAATTTGTCGTGATCTTGCACCATCTTTGTTTGATAAAGCTCCAAATGTTGTTGTGCTTCAAGTTGTTTTCCTTCATAATTCTCTAGTTCTTCAAGTCTAAGCTTTGCTTTTTTCTCTGTTGTAAGTTGATTGGTGGTTGCGACTCTAAGAGACGATGTCTGAATTTCTACCCGTACACTAGCATGTAAGGTGTACACTGAGTGGGAGTCCTTAATGCTTTTCAGTAGGCCCACAAAGCTTCTAGAAATTTATTGTGCCAATCTCTTTTATTTTCATCGAGTGTTTTCTTTAAAATCTGTACCAATATCTTGTTGAAGGCCTCAGCCAATCTATTTGCTCTAGGATAGTAAATTGTAGAGTATCTCCAATCTATTTCGTGTCATTTGACAAAATTGTTGATTTTTGTACTTTTGAATGTCGTCCCATTGTCGGAGATTACTCTGTGTGGTACACTGAAACGGTAGACTATTTGACTTTTGAAGAATTGGAGGATATGTTGTGTTGTAACCTCTCGTAGCGGTACTGCCTCTGCCCATTTAGAGAAGTAGTTTATAGCAGTCAGTATAAATCTGTGTCTTTTAAAAGATGGAGATTCTATCAGATCTATTATGTCTGTGCCCCAACACTCGAATAACCACGAAGTAATAGTTGGGTGTAGCACATTCGGAGGCTGGTGCAAGACCACCCCATGCACTTAGCACTAGTGACATTTTCTAGTTGTATCCATGCAGTCAGACATTATTGCTAGCCAATAATATCAGAGTCTTTTGACCTCCATTTTCATCTTTGGCCCTAACTGGTGAGCGGCACACAATCTGGCATGTACTTCTTTGGCAATATTTTGTGCATCGGCTCTGCTTAAGCAACGCAGCCACATCTGGTTGAACGATCTTCTGTAGAGGACATCACCTACTAGAGCGTATGACATAGCCCTTTTTGTGATGTGATATGTTGTTGACTTGTCTCCCGAAAACTTTCCAGTATGCAAATATTCTATTAATGGATTGCGCCAATCTTTGTTGATATTTGCAACCGCATTTATTGTTTCTTCTTTTCCTAGCTTGTGTAGATTTTCAATGTCAATTTGAGACGAAACATGTCTTCCTTGTACTGTGATTTCAATGGAATCCTCCGGGGGACATGCCAATCCTTTAGCGAGTTTTTCTAATGCATCAGCATGGGCATTTTCTCCCCGAGGAATTCGATAGAAAGTCACATTGGGAATCTGTTCCAGCAGCTTCATCGTGTAACGGTGGTATTCTGTTAGTCTTAGTTTCAAAATTTTGTATTGTCCGGCAACTTGCTGGATGACAAGTTGAGAGTAGCTGTAGATGGAAATATCTATTATGTTCATTGAAATTGCCAACTCTAACCCTATGATTAAGGCTTCGTATTTTGCTTCGTTGTTGGTGCATGACTATGTCAGGTGGTATGAGAACCTCAACATACCTTTATCTGGCGTGATAAAGATCAAACCAATTCATGCTTTTCCTGGTACAATTGTGCTTGATCCTTTGTCTTTTCTGGCTGATGAAGCACCGTCAAAGTACATTTCCCAGCGTTGAGTACTGGAGAATTCCATTTGTAGTACTTGTTCATCTGGTAACTCATCATTAAGCGGGGACCCAGCTGGGAGTGGGTGCACAGTGAGAAAGTTGGCCAAAATTTATCCCTTGATAGCACTGAGGGGAACAAAAGTTATATCAAATTGCAATAAAATCATCGATCATCTTTCTAAACGTCCGGAAAGTGTTGGTCGGGTCATCAAGTATTGCAATGGATTGACTTTTGAAATCAGGGTTATCCTATCAGAAAACATGTAGTGTCTAAGCTTTTGGGCGGCAAAAATTAGTGTCAGACAATGCTTCTCAATAGGTGGATACCTTATCTCCATCGGTATTAGACGGCGACTTAAGTAGTAGAGTGTGTTTTCTTTACCCTCATCGTTGACTTGGGCTAAGAGGGCTCCAAGAGAGTCGTCTAAAGCCGCGGTATAAAGTATCAAATGTTTCCCTAGGATAAGGGCTGCCAAGATAAGAGGTGTCAGTAAGTATTGTTTAACATCCTCGAAAGCCCGCTGGCATTTTTCTTCCCAAATGAATTTGGTGTCCCTTTTAATTAATGCCGAGAAGGGTTGGCACCTACTTGAGAGATAAGAGATAAAGCGTCTCAGATAGGACAACTTCTCCTGGAAGGAACGTAGTTGTTTCAAAGTTTTAGGAGGAGGCATTTCCAAGATGGCTTTAATCTTATCCGGGTTGATCTCGATTCCCCGATGACGGACAACGAATCATAAAAATATCCCAGAGGTAATGCCAAAAGCGTACTTTAAAGGATTCATTTTAAGGTCATATCGTCGTAATCGTTCAAGCACAAT
The DNA here is from genome assembly GCA_003013225.1 of Phalaenopsis aphrodite. Classification (NCBI taxonomy): domain Eukaryota; kingdom Viridiplantae; phylum Streptophyta; class Magnoliopsida; order Asparagales; family Orchidaceae; genus Phalaenopsis; species Phalaenopsis aphrodite. Next base: position 174,658 of record NEWO01000504.1, on the reverse strand, counting down.
CCTTAAATTATACAAATGGTCTATTTTTCGTTTACTTTTGATGACCAAATCATCCACATAGCATTCTACTTAGTTGTGAATGAGGTCATCAAAAATCTTTGTCATTGCTCGTTGGTATGTAGCTCCAGCGTTCTTTAACCCAAACGGCATCACTGTGTAACAGAAAATTCCAATCGGTGTTCTGAAAGATGTAAGTGTTGCATCCTTGGGAGCTATCTTGATTTGGTTATACCCTGACGATCCATCCATGAAAGAGAAAATTTCGTGTGTATAAGCGATTTCCACCATTTCTGGTATTGGTAGCGGAAACTCATCTTTCAGACATGCTTTATTTAGATCTCTGAAATTGACACAAACACGTATCTGTCCATTTTTCTTCTTAACTGGAACAATTTTAGCTAACCATGTGGGGTACTGCTCTTCCCGCACAAAGTTAGCGTCTATTAATTTTGTCACCTCGGCTATGACTTGTTGTTTTATTTCGAGGTGCATTCGTCTCGGGGATTGTTTTACAGGATTCATATCTTTTTCCACCCTGAGTTTATAAATTGTTACTTCTGCTGACAGTCCTGGCATTTCATCATAACTCCAGGCGAAGCAATCTTGAATTCTGTTAATAGTTTGATCAATTCTAAAGATTCTTCATCGTTGAGTAAAGAACTTATAAAGGTAGGTTGGGGTTGTTCTTCAGTCCCGAGGTTAATTTCCTTTAACTCATCGACAGTTGACTTGATTTCCTCCTCAAATTCTGGCGGAGCATCTTCTATTGGTTAATCATTAGAGTCATCCTCTATATCAAGCAATCCTCTTCTGATTCACTAGTAAATACCATGCAAAATTCTAAATCATCGACTGGTCCCACTGTACCAAATCTGAGACCCTCTTTCAAGTTTGGAGTTTGACGTTTAACACTCTATAATTTTTCAAAAAGTTGTAGTTTACCTTTTAGCATTTGTTTTGGCAAATGTCCCTGTTGAATTAACTTTTGTACATAAGGCAAAATGTAACCAAAAGGCAATTCCATTAATTCATTAGGATCACCATCCAAATTTACATGATTTTCAAGATTAGTAGAGGTAGAAGCACGGTAAAATTTGATCGGCTTTGAATCAACACTACGGACTTCCTTGACCTCTAAACTCTCGACCTTTTGAGGTAGGATCGGAGTAAGGGTCATAGTATTCACATAGTGTTTGGTCCGATCATACATTGTTTCATATTCACTTTTCTTTGTATCTTCTAAGGATATCTCGTACTGAGATTTCTTCTGTTTTTCATCATTATTTCATCTTCAGAACTCTCTTCATCACCAATGTTGATGGTTGGCCTAGTCTGTCCAACAATTATATTGATTCTTCCTCGTTCACGTCCCCGGCCCAACCTCGGGTGCGCGAACCAAAAGATGCTCTACCAATTTGATGTAGAAGGGTGGCAGAAGATCGTCGAAGCAGAGTTGATGGCCTCTTTTTGTGATTTTTTTGAATCTTCATTTTTGTTTGTCAGAATCTCGCGCGAGAAGACAATTTTCTTTGGTGGCGCGTAGTAGGCAGCATCTTCATGAATACCGACTTCATGAATTGAAAACGGTTGTAGATCTCCATTGATGTAGTATTCTTGTCCTTCTTTGCAGTACTTGATGCACTGATGTAGAGATGACGAAACCATATTGTGTTCATGAATCCACGGTCGACCAAGTAGAGCGTTAAAAGAGGTCTCGGCGTCGATGATATGAAATTTAGCAATTGTTGCTAGTTCTCCGACCTTCTTAAGTAATGTGATCGATCGAAGAGCTCTTTCTCCTTTTTAGTTAAATCATCTTAGCAACTTTTTATTAGTCGTAAGCTCTTAGGCTTCGATGTCTAAATAGGTCAATGTCCATAGGCTCATCAAGTTGAGAGATGCTCCTGGATCTACCAGAACTCTGGATAATACGAATTTACCGATGTTGATGGAGATGTAGAGTGGTCGATTGTGGTCGGTGGTACTAAGTGTTTTCGTTTGTTTTTCTATCTTTTATTTTAAAAGGAGTCGTCAGTCTGTCGATCGTTGTATACTTCCCTTATTTGAATAAATCTCCCTCCTGAATCATATCAATGATTCAAAGAGGAGAGGAACCAAATAAAAAGGGATATATGTCAATGCGACAAACAAGAGAAAACACAAAACGTGGAGAGCCTACGTGCGATAAACCTCACAAGGATAGGTTAAGAGTGTCCTTCCAAACAAGATTTAGCGAAAGCACCTTAAACCGATATCCACGAAAGAATACCTACGTAGACTACCCATAAACAGAGATTCAAGTGTAGGTTCATGTTCTGGGGGTCAAGAGCACTCCCAAGGGGATGTATCCCACTTGGTTAATTACATCTTAAGGGGTACCCAAGAATACTCTCGATAAAAGGAGTTTCTCTTGGATTATCGTGAACCTGGAACAATAGATACTCAAAGGAAGGCTATTCCGTGTGGGAACAATCCCGATGCTTCAAAGCTCACACTAAGCCATCGGACAAAGAGTGAGTCTCTCACATCTAGAATGGGTAATGGCTCATCGACACACAGGGCCCACNGGCTCATCGACACACAGGGCCCACGGAATAACCTAAATCATCTTGACGGGGATATCCAAACACATCAAAGCACGTCCGGGCCATAAGGGTAGAGGACAAATCGTCGTATCCCAAATGGGCTGCAGCTCATCGGCATCGGGCCGTCAAGGTGATATCAACGAGGTCAAGGAGCGACATAGCTCAAAGGGGCTCAACAAAAAGGAAGGTAGAGTGATCCTAAAAGGTAGAGGTAACTGGGTCGGGGTACCACGGACCCGTCATACACAGCTACTAGGACCCTAAGTCTACCTGGTCGTGAAGGTAGTCGACCCAACACGTTCTGAGATCCCCAGTCAGCAATCTGTGAATTGTGTCATCCACGGGAACCTCGGTAGCCCTAAGGTCAAAGAAAAGAAACTCTATCCTATGACAAAAAGCTGGAGCTCCAAGAGGTGGGACTTATACCTGCCAAAGTGGAAGGATGCCTCAGGAAGGAAAAGAAAATGGAGGTTCAGCTACAAAGCTGGAAACGTTCCAAACAAAAGGACTGACACCCTATCTGGGTCAGGGAGCCTTCTGATACCCTAGCGCACTAGACAACCACCTATAAAGAGGTATGCTAGGCCAGTCAGGTTGGAGAAGCACCGGGACTCCTCCTCGGGACATGCAAATATGATGCAGTTATATAGAGTGGTCCTTAAGTATTGTGGAGGCCCTATTAATATATGCAGGAAAGTAAATGTTGCAATTTTTAAATCCTAAAATTTCAATCCTAAATTTTAATTATCTTAAATATTTTATTTAGGATTTTGTAGAAAATTACAATTTTAGGGTCCTTAATGAGCCTAGATTATACCGTAAAATCCCAAATAAGCCACAGAAAGAAACAAGGAAAACACATGCAAGTGCAAACATGCAATATAATGCAAAAAGCAAAACAAGTCAAATCAAAATAATAAAACGTCGGTGCCACTAGGTTGGCAACATATCCCAGAAAGGAAAAAAGGCAACCAAACTCCGCATATACATGCCCAGTCCTAATTCTATACATCAATACAAAATGCAGAATTAAGATACGGGGCACGAGCATCTGCTCCTGGTCCCCTCCACGTGATTCCCGTGCTAAACATCTCAAAACCTGTTCTCGTATCTTATTTCTGCTACAAGACTCTCCTAAACTCTAAAAAATACATAGGAAAATAAAAGACTCAATCCTGCATGAAAACAAGTGTCAGCGGGAAAGCNTCTGCTACAAGACTCTCCTAAACTCTAAAAAATACATAGGAAAATAAAAGACTCAATCCTGCATGAAAACAAGTGTCAGCGGGAAAGCTCACATGCAAATAATGTATCGTGAGTCATGCCTTAAAAGTAGGGGAGCTATTAGCACCTGCAAGCAGAAGGGTCAGAAGTCATTACTTGCTCTCCCTATAGCGGTACCTGTGTGTGTGCAAATAAATAGGCATGGCTCCCTACAAAAGAACGCCCTAACATACTACCACACATATGCAGCATGCAGACACACCACAAGCTTAATGTAATAGAAAGATACCTGACTAGGGAAACCAATCCAGCAGAGAACAATAGTGAGGCATCAAAAAGACTATCTAGCACCCTAAATCCTAACCTAGCACACCATCTAACGAAAAGTGTGTCAACCTAGTGTCTAAGTGCGAGGTAGGTCTGGGTATAGTATGACTTTGATGGGGTCGTCGTACCGGCCCCATCCTAAAGACCCAAAAGATCTAAAGGGTGTAACGAAGAGGGGTGACACGAGTTAGATCTATTAGATCTTTAGCACAGTCATACTCGTGTCAATCCCAATGACTTAACTCGCATTCCTCACTGGGATCAACCCAAAAAGCAATGCTCGTTAAGGCATCGCGACCGTTACGGGGTCACTCTCCTAACGAGCCTGGCTCGTTTTCCATATGAACATGCAAATGCAAATGCAAACATTCATGTGACAGAAGTGATGAGTGTACCATGAGGCAGTGACTCAGGAAAAGGTGGGCATGTCGTGGAGGCATCGGCCCAAACAAATGGGTGTGCTGCAGCGGCAATGACCCGAAGAGGTGTGTCGAGGCAACAATGACAAAAAGTGATGGGTGTGTCGTAGTGGCAGTGGCCCGAAGGTGTGCCGAGGAGGTAGTGACCAAAAGTGATGGGCATGCCGTGGTGGCAGCGACCCGAAAAAGTGCAACACAAGCAAATGATAATGATCATGCAAGCTAACACATACCAGATGCAACATGCAAATAGACAAGCATGTGATATAATGCAAAAGCAAACAAACATGTAGGGATCAATCGACCGGACCGTGGTGGCCGGTTGAACCAAAGTGATCGTTCTACGAGTAGGAGCGATAGTCAAACCAAAGTAAGACGCTCATCGGGCCAGGGCGGCCCGATCAAAGCGAAGTGAAATGATCTTCGGGCCGGGGTGGCCGGTCGGAGCGAAGTAAGATGGCTCGTCAGGCCGAGGCGATCGATTAGAGCAAAGTGAGAGGCTCACCGGCCCGGGGCAGCCGGTTAAAACCAAATAAAATGCTCACCGGGTCGGGACAGCCGGTCGAAGCAAAATGAAATGCAACATGCACCAAGCAAAAATGCACTATGCAGCAAACCAACATGTAGGTAGCAAACCGGGCTCATGCTAACGACCTTACCTGGGGGACCTAAGGTTTAGACCCTTGAATGTGCATCACCGCCGCCTCTTGCTTTAGTGAGGAAATGTGGGGAGTTTCTCCCCGGATCACCAAGGGGGAAACTCTCCACGGCGTCGCGAAATAGGATACCTACAAAACTTTTCCTATTTTTGCAAACTCCTCCAGACTTTGCAAAGCAAGCCAACTACAAAGCTTCTCTCGTTCTGCCATGTCTGACCTCCCAACTTCTCCAAGTAAAGCTGGGAATCCAAAGCAAGGGGAGTGAGGAACTCCGACCGATCGAGACTTGTGCTAAGGCTCACAACAAAGGGAGACACTCGACTCTACAGAGGGGTATTTGGCCATGCACAGGAAGTCCTAACCTAAAGGCTGGCTCTAGGAAATCCAACGATCCATCATGCAGGCACGTCGTTGTGCCGACCCACGTCGGCGCACGCACTCCGTGTGGGCGATCGAACCCACACGCCTAGATTCCACTATTCCTAAGGCTGGCTAGAAGGTAGGGAATCTCACCACTGTAACGGTTGCAGACGCGTTTTCTTTGCTTGCTCCAAGCCGTCGACATCTAGTCCGTGCTACAGTGTGCCTCGTAGAACATGCACATGACAACAAAAAAAACATAGGAGGTTGTGAGGGCAGGAGGTATACGAAGTACATTTGGTAAATATCACAGTGTATGATAATACAACCAAAATGTACCTTTGAGAGGGGTTGTTCCATGCTGGCAAAAGAGGGGAAGCTTTCCTTGCAAAGGAAAAGATGAGCACGCTTCTTCAAGTTGTTGTTCCGCCACAGTTCGTCGACGGTAAGACACTCCGACAACATTCCAACCACCGGGGAATAAGAGCCGACAAGGTGTTTCGGCGACGGAGCTTTCCGGTGGAACACACAAAGAAGTGCAAGGGAGAGGATGGTGCTCTGCCCTCGGTCTTGTGCACGAAAGGAGGTGACCGCAGGAACCTTGCTGTCCAAGGTTTTGTCGGCAGAGGAAGCCTTGCCGGCGGGAGAGGGGATGAAGAGACGGCTTGGCCGGCAAAGGGGAAACTCAAAATGAGAGAGCAGGCCGGCAAGGGAGAGCTCGGATCGCTGAGGGAAAAGTTAAGGTCGGTGAGAAGTCGACGTCGACGGGTAAGGAGGCCCCTGGGACGTCACCGACGAGAAGGAGAGGCCGCACGTCCAGCTGGCCGAGTGGAGAAGGAGGTGGCGCGGCCTGGCCAGCGATTGGAGGAGGTGCTCGGACGGATAAGGTGGTCGGCGGCTGGAGGAAGAGACATTGACGTTCGCCGACGAGGAGCGGTGGTCGATGGGCTTCAAGCTCGGGCTGGAGACGCGCGACGGCTAGGGTTTGCGAGCAGTGTTTGTGCGATTCGGGAGAGAGGGAGGAGACATAGCGATAGTTATATATATATATATATATATATATATGATAATATAATATAATATTATAATATTATATAATAATAATAATAATAATAATAATAATATTATTATTATTATTATTATTATTATTATTATTATTATTATTATTATCCTTAGTGCATTTTTAGCTCGTACACGTCCTCGCAACAAAGTGGATGTTCTTCCTGGCTAAAAACGACGTTCTGGACGCGTTGACGTAGTCCATTTTGTCATCCGGGGTTGTTTGGGCCTTTTTTTTACGATCGTGCCCAGGAACGATAATTTGATCATTTTTTACCCCGCTCGCGAAGCCGTAGCTAAGCGGACATCCTTTGTAAGCAAAGTCGATGTTCTGGATACACTGGTGGGGTCCGTTTCATCATCCGAGGTCATCTGAACCACTTCGTCAAGCGATTGGGCCAATTCGAGCTAAAAATTGTGCGTGTCGCGCCGCATAATATTTTTCGCCCTGGTCGGAGTCGTCCGATGTGCCAAATGCCGACCGGTCTTCACATAAGAGAAATCCATAGCCTAGCAAAATGACCTCGACTACGTGCCCCTCAACACGTGTTGAAAAGGTCTCGGGTAGGTGTCTGAACTATCAGACGTCACGGACAGACCGTAAACTATCCTGAGTCATGCTGGTGGACGTCCTACACTCGTGATATCAAAAATTGATGCCAACAAAGGACCCCCAACAAGTGTGTTGCGTAGTCAAGGCACAGCGCACTTGTTGGAAGCTGCTCAATTTTTTATCAAGCCCAGGTTAGTATTGAAGCTACTCTACCTAAGCGATCAAAAAGAGCCAAGTAACCTAGGAAGGAAAAGCCACGAGAGCCAAATCCATTTCTAGGAGGATGGGGAGAAATGCACATGGGACTTATATCCATCCCAACAACGAGTTCAGAGGCCATAGAAGCGTGACCCAAAAAAGTGGTTCAGAGGCCATAGAGGTGTGACCACACCCGGCAGGTTCAGGGGCCGTAGAGGCCTGACCTACGAATGAGTTCAATGGCCATAGAGGCATAACTCAAAAAAGTGGTTCAGAGGCTATAGAGGCGTAACCACGAAAATAGGTTCAGAGGCCGTAAAGGCATGACCTCACCCGGTAGGTTCAGAGGTCATAAGGACGTGACCTACGAATGAGTTCAAGGGCCATAGAGGCATGACTCAGAAAAGTGGTTCAGAGGCTATAGAGGCGTAACCACGAAAATAGGTTCAGAGGCCGTAAAAGGCATGACCTCGCCCGATAGGTTCAGGATAGAGACATGCCTATGAATGAGTTTAGGGGCCATAGAGGCATGACCCAACATTGTGGTTCAGGGGCCGTAGAGGCGTAACCAAGAAAATAGGTTCAAAGGTTGTAAAGGCATGACCTAGGGGTGAGTTCAGAGGTCATAGAGACGTGACTCAAATCGGTGGTTCAAGGGCCGCAGGGCTACGCTTCATCAATGAGGGATGTCGGGCTATATGTTGCTCATGTATAGAAGGCAGGTTGGCTATGAAGCCGACCGTCACTTTAATGAGGAATGTCATGGGGACTTATATCGCTCACTAAGTGGTAACAGATTGACTAGATCGAGAAGGAATGTCATAAAGTTCACATCTGAGGACTAGTCCGCGTTGATCAGTTAGGAAGGAGAGTCAAGGGACTTCAATCCCTCCTGCGAATTGATCGAGGTGCGTACATCAACACCCGCTCTCCATCAATAAGGACTGCCTTGTGGACTTTATGTCGCTCATGAGAGGAAGGAAGGTTGGTTAGGAAGCCTCCTGACACTTTAATGAGGAATGTCATAGGGCCTCACATCGCTCACTAAGCTGTAACAAGTTGACTAGATCAAAAGGAGAATGCCCACGGACTTCGGCTCTCCTCTGAGTACTAGTCCACATTGATATGTTAGGAAGGAGAGCCATGAGACTCTGATCCTTCCTGCGAACTGATCGAGGTGTGTGCCTCAACACCCGCACTACATCTGTGATGAATACTAAGAGTTTTACATCATCACCTAAGAGGTAGCAAATGTTGGCTAGGAAGCCAAACAACAAAGTTAAATCGTCGAATGACGAGATGTTCTCATAAAAGGACCAACTAGAACGTCGTGTGGTTCGAGAAGCATCAAAGCAGGTGGCTATAGAACCGAAAATGTCGAAATACAAGATGTCCTCATAACAGAGCAAACTCTAAGGTCGTAGAGCCCGAGGTACATCAAAGTATATGACTATGGAGCCAATGGATCGTCATGAGATGAAGCTCCCTCATGAAAGAACCGACTAGAACTTCATAAGGTTCGAGAGGCGTCATATGCTAGATGGACAAAGCAATCTAGCAACTTGAGACGGGTCGGTAAGGCTGAACAAAGTGGTCCTTATCATACGCAACGTCACAGTACAATCGAATATCAAAATATCACGATCGGACAAGAATCGATTGACAAGATGAAGCAGTCTAAACCAATACATTGTGTTTCTTGACTAGGTGATAATAATCAACCTAATCGAAATCGGTGTCGAAGGGGGTCAGACGAACAAAGAAATCGAACCTCATTGTACCTTACGGACCTGAGCGGGGTAATTCTTGCTAGAGAGTTTTGCAGGAGTGAGAATACCCGGCTTAAGCATGGACTAATCAAATTAGCATAGAGCTAACATTAGTTCAACATGCAACCCGACATGGTGAATAGCGTCAGCCAAGTCAAATATCAAATAAAACAGGAGGTAGGTATCATGCCTATGCATGTAAAATGGTACAGGAGATATGTATCCTGACCCTGCATCAAGCGAGCAAGTATATGACTAAAAAGCCTAAGGTAACATGCTCAAAGTGTAGTTGAACATATGAGTGTTGCAACAAAACATGGATCGGTAGTAAAGCCGATACAACATGTTGCTCAATGGTGGACAAAACCAATCAAAACATATCTCCTTTGTGCATAAAGACATGGTCATATGACCAGGATGGTCTAACCATAAGAGTGCCTCTACGAGCTCGAGCGAAGCAACTTTCACTAGGGATCCATGGATTGGTCATTACATCGATACGACATGGCACTCGACGTGGTGGACAAAACCAACCAAGGTAATTGAGAAAAACAATGGGGTTATATGACTTAGAATGGTCTAACCACCAGTGTGCATCATGAACACTTGCGATATAACTCTCGCTGTGGAGTTCTGTGGGTGTGACAATACCCTACTTAAGCATGGACTAATCGAGCTAGCATGGAGCTCTGATTAGTATGACATGCAACTAGACATGGTGAGTAAGATCAACCAAGTCGAAGAAATCGCTGGAGAAGCGATCTCAAAATGAACCCATGGAAGACTCACATTGAGGATACCTTAAAGGTTCTGCCAATGCTTCGTGGGGACTTAAACATTTCATTCTGACGTGGCGAACAAAATCAAATCAATCAGAAGAGGCATCAAAAAGGTGTTGGATGCATAGAGCGATCCAACCTCGTGACACTTAGGCATGATCTCAGCAAAGTGACCCTCAGTGGGGATTTCAGGTGATCCTTCTCTAGGAATTCCATATGACCCTTGTTAGGGATTCTTTTTCTTTGTGCATAAAGATACTCGTCTTATCCATGGACTAATCAAATTAGTGCGACACACACATCGAGGTGGCAAGAAAAGTTGGCCAAATCGGTCAAAATATCGTAGCGGTATCGAGGAGGGTCGGATGCATAAATGTCTAACCTCGGGGTGCCTTTAATAAGCCGCGACTAAGCGTAGACCTCGCTGGTGATTTCCTCTAAATAAGCAAAGTAGTCTTTATCAAGGGAAACATGATAATCCGATCAGGCATTGAGGATCCCACTTAGGCACGGATCAGCTATGTAAGTGAGCATTCTAATTGATACGACATGCCTACTGCCAAAGCAGTGAATTACTCAAATTAGGTGGACTGAGTGGTCCAACCCACATGGGATATCCTTGCCAGGAGTCTATTAAGAGAGACTCTCACTTGGGACTCCTCGAAAAGTGACAAGGTAATTTCTGTCATAAGGGTAGCACGAAGTAATCAGACCCAGTGATTGGATGAACACAATAGCTCATCTCAGAAAAGCATCCCCCAATGGGGATTCCTCAAATACTAGAAGAGTAGCTCTTATATGAGGGAAACAAAAACAGCCCAACCTGTAGAAGGGGCTTTGTTAACACACCTAACAATGTGACCCAACTAGGGGTTTTTCATGCGGGTTTGAAAGTACTCCGCTTAGGCACGAATTGGCTAGGTAAGTTGAGTGTTGTAGCCAATACGACATGTCTCTTCCCATCATGGTGATAAGGATCGCTCACATTGTGGGGATGTAGAGAGGGGGTGAGACTATGATGATAGTCTACCAACAAAAATGTCTAGATTTTAAGCTAAACCACTTCCATAAAAGGATCTCAACCGCATTCGTTCAATGCAAGTGGGACAAGCACGTACTTCACATTCATAACGATGAACAGGATGTGTATATCAACCATACTCGTGACGAGTAGTCTTCAGACCCTGCGTAGAGCGGATTGACGAAAGACAAGGTAAGAGAAAGGCGAGACTTCTCTTATAGAGATTGGTGGCCGCACCAGGTATAAGCTGCCCGTAGGACTTCCACTTTACCTGAAATGCGAGCCGTCAATTAAATCAAGAGAAATACAAGATTTCTCTTACATGAAAATGTAGTGAACTATGAGTGATCTTTTGACATACGCTAGGTAATCATCATAGGAAGTTAACATAATGAAGAGATTGTGAAAATGCACATTCTTTATTGCTCTGAAAACTGGATTACAAAGTGCATGTACATCAAAGTACATTTTCCTCATAAATTACAATAAGTACATGAAAAAGTGGATAAGCCAAATATCTCTTCAAGTATCACCCGTTGATAGGGGCGTTGGATAAGATCCATTTGCAACAATTAGCAATGAAAAGTAGCTCAAATTTTCAGAGAAAGGGCTACTGGACCCTTGGAGGTAAACGCTTAGAGCGTAAAGGTAGCGGGTGAAGAGCCCACGAGATGACAAGCCTTTCTTCCAAAGGAAGGGCCGTCGGACCCAGAGGGTTGACGCATGAAGCGTGAAAAGGTATTGGGTGAAGAGCCCACAAAGCTTCTAGGAGCCTTTTGTGCCATTCATAGATTTTTTTATTGGCATTCAAATTTTTAATAGAGCTTATTAGAATCTCATTTTTTTATATCTCGAGCTGAGCCGCTACCGAGAATGATTTGACATGAGATACCAAATTGATCTGGTATGAAGAGCTCTCATGTAGGCATCCTAGAATGACCAGATATACCATGAACAATATGAGATTTTGCAAAATTCAGGTCCATGTGAGATTTTCCTTAAGTACTTTTTCCTAGCCCCTGTCCTTTAATTCTTTTCACCCTTACCCTAAGTAGGCCTCGTTATTCGTATCCGGGTGTTACGGAAATGTTTTTATTTTGGAGATGTATTTAAATTCATTACTAATTTATCAGTCATCTCAATGTCACTTAAACAATTCTCTGAACATAATATCCTAAGGATCTTATCAGGAGAATTTTGAGATCAGAAAGTTTTTTATATTAAAGTTTCTGATTCTTCCACTCAGCTCAAGTTTCTTCTCAGGAGTGTTGAGCATTTTTTTAAGCCTTTCATATTTTTTTGTTCTCCTGATAATGACTATTTTTGGTGAGCTTCTTTTTGTTATAAAGTAATTTCTTCTAACTCAAGAAATCTCCCGAATAAAGATTCTTAGGATTCTATGACTCATTACTTGTTAAGCTTCCATCTTCTAACTAAATGGAAAAGTAAGAGATCTAAATAGTCTCTAAAACTACTCACATCTCAATGGCACCGATCAAGTCATTCTGAGGTGTTCTCAGGACTTAGATGAAAGTTCATTAAAGGAAGGGATTTGATCATCGTGACTTAGTTCAAATCCCCCCAAACCAAGAGTATTTGTAAATTCTAAGAATGTGCATACATGGTCTGGTTTAAGCTTAGTGTTGACCTCATTTTTTGTTGAGGTTTAGTTTTTCCTCTTTAGTAGCCTAGGGTCTAGCCATATGACTTTTCATGTTGACTATTCCTAGAAAACTAGACATGAAACCCTCACCATTAGAAATTTCAAACTCTTCTCCACTCAACTTGAAGTTCCACATATTGCTCTCA
>NEWO01000504.1:134723-144944 GCA_003013225.1 Phalaenopsis aphrodite | reverse complement strand
ACACCGGTTAGAATCCTACGGTTCCCTCATTCTGGTGCCACTATTTTCTAATTGATTCACTCAGTATAAATGAATTTACTAAACTTAACTTAATGAGTTCCATAATTTCATTTAGACCATGGGAAGCCTCATTAGTAACCGTAGGTTACCTTCTCCGAGGGGTTCATGATCATCCGATAGAGACATCTTAATTTATTTATAGTTGTTGTTTTTGTGGTGTTTGTGATTAAATTTTTAGTTGTTTTATATTTTAAATGTTGTGGGGGTGAATTTTATCTTGGTTGATTTTTGTTTTAGTTTTGGTTTTGGTTTTTTGGTTATCCTGATAGTTTTAGTTTTCATGCAGGGTGGCATCGTTGTTTAGCATACATGTTTGTAATTATAAAAAGTACAAGAAAGACAGCACTGTAAACTATAAAAAGTGTACCTCGCAAGTCTTCTCGTTCCACCACCTGAAACTTAAAATGTATGTCAGGGTATTTTATATGAAGCAGGAAAGTAAAGTTTTGGCGACTTACCTAACCCATGCTCATATCTTGGTGGGTCCCTATTAGTTTGATTAAGGATGATTTTGTTAAGCAAATCACATTAAGTTTAGTAGACCTCGAGGTATCCAACAAGTTAGGAGAAAGAAGCAGGTCCATACTTCCCTCTCACTACCTGGTGAAATGCCTCGAGCTCATTTAAACTTATTTTGTTGCTTAATAATTCACCCTATGAATACCCTAATGCGCAATGAACATTGATGTCCTAATTATCCCTAAGAGTAGGGTAATTATCATTTGTAATTTAATTTTGAAGATTATGTGAATAAAGACCCTTAAAGGGGGGCAAGCTAGTGTTGTTGGAACGCTTAGCCAAATTTTGGTCATAATTGGGCTTGTGGTGTTTTAAAGGTGTTAAATTTTAGCTATGTTTGCTTTCCTAGTCCTCATTTAATCAATCTTGATTCAACTTAGATCACCACTAAGCCCTTAAACATAGGTGAGTGTCTTAATTAATTTTGAAAAGGTTAAGTTTTAGGTGATCATGATTCATTGTTTGAATTTCATTTGAAAATGAAATATGGGTATTAAATTGATTAATTAGTGACTTCAAAAGTCATACCCCTAAGTCCTAGGTTCATTTAATAAACTTCCAAATTTTAATAATTTAGAAATTTAGAAATTTATTAATTTATCCTTTTAATTAGGAAAGTGAGGTTGGTTTCTACCAACTAATCCCTTTTTAATTTCAATCATCTAAACAAGCTGATTAAGATCAGAGGTTGCTCATTTCCTTCATTGAATTAAGTCTAAATGTTAATTAAGGCCAAATTCCTAAAATGACACTTTTGCCCCTAAGGCTCTAACACTTCATAATTTGTCAAATTCAATTTAAATGGCTTTAAAATTTTTATCCTGCCTTATTCATGGGTCAATTAAGACATAAGATGAGAGAATGTGATTTTTAAAAATTTGATTGAATTTATATAATTATTTTCATGCAAAAATAGGATTTTTCAAAGAAAGTTTGATAACTTGACCAATGTAAAGCCTAATCACTTGAAATTTTTACTAGAAGTAGACCTAGACCAAAGAAATATTTGGACATAATTTCATGATTTTTTGAATTTTATTTGAATTATTAGAATTATTTTAAGTTCTAGGTTTTTATTAAATATAAAATATTTTAAATGGGGAATATTAAGTTTTGTATTTTTGAAAAATTTTCTTAAGGTAAGTGAACCTAGAGAAGCAAGTATTATATTTTTTTTTGTTTAATTGGAATAATGTTAGTGGAAATCCATTTTTTAATCTTTAAAAATTATTTTAAGCTTCAAAATACAATATCTTTATTTTAAAAATCAAGAAAAATATTCTAATTGTTTCTAAGTGCTTAGAAAATAATTTAGAACATTTCCATGGATTTTACTATTTTTATGGATTTTTTTGATTTTTTAATTATTTTAAATATTTAAAAAATAAGCTAAAAATAAAGTTTTTATTTTAAATACAATTTTTTTTATAAAATTTTCCTGATCACAGAGAACTCAAAAAACAAGTTTTCATAATTTTTTTAGTTATATTTTGATTTTTTAAAAAAATCATTTAAGTGTCAAAGATGACATTTAGTTTAAAAAATCAACTTAGGCCATCAAATAAAATTAAAATGCTTTGAAATTTTTATGAGGAGTTCTCTAGATCATAAACATCATGTGAGATTAAAAATCAAGTCATTTTAATGTTTGTATTTTCCATATTTAATTATCTTAGTGATTTACGATTTATGAAGATTATGTGCATTTTGAATGACTTGGCTCATGAAAAATTTTTCTAAAGGTTCTCTGGTCATCATAAACCTTTCAAAATTTTCTTGAATTTTTCTAAGCAGCATGCTGATTA
Organism: Phalaenopsis aphrodite; assembly: GCA_003013225.1. NCBI lineage: Eukaryota > Viridiplantae > Streptophyta > Magnoliopsida > Asparagales > Orchidaceae > Phalaenopsis > Phalaenopsis aphrodite. The sequence goes on along the minus strand of NEWO01000504.1, from coordinate 142,560 downwards.
TTAGGATTAATTTAAGAAAATAATGTACATAAACTTGAAAAATGGAGATCTCTATCTAAAGGTTTTTTCTGACTTTGGAAAAATCAGAGAATGTTCCTCATGACAGAGGCTTCAACATGCCAAAATTTCAAGCCATGGTGAAATTTCTACATGCATGGAGAATCAAAAGACACAAAATAGTGTTTAATTAATTAAAAATAAAATATGCATCAAATGGACTTCAAACCAATTCCAAATTGTTCTCCTCTTTTCACTAAGTAAGATTGTATTTTTATTTTATTTTTGTGATTTTTCTACACCAAGATATGGATTTTTGAAGTTAGGGTGTATTTTCTGAATTTTTTAATTCCCAATTTATCTATTTAAACGTGCGGCGCCTTATCAACCTACGACGGCTCCGAAACTCCACGCAACGTGCTCTCATTCAACGTCTCTATCCACACTAGCAGCCACACGTCCCGTAGTTCGCATTAGGAAGCGTTGTCTGGCTTGAACTCGTCCATTGATGAGATAAACGCGCGATCGGACGGCTATCCGTCATCATTCCCAAATAGACTAACCCAAGAACCGTCCATCTTCAAGGCTTGATATCTCCTTCATTTCTCAACCAAATTAAGTGATTTTTATTTTAAAAATGCTCATCTAGACTAGAGGAACATATCCATACAATTAAGATGCCATGAAATCAACTCAAATTAAATGGAGAATCTAAATAGGCTCAAGACGAGGAGGAGTTCAATACCTTTGCTCTGAGAAGGGAAGCTTCAATCAGAGATTCTTGGCACATTCATTGGAGACCAAGGAGGCTAGGGATTAGGCCTCTTGCTGTGGTGTAAGGTCTAGGTATGAATTCGACCAAGCTTGATTTCAGGTGTTGATCAAAGTCTATGCTAGGGGCTCGGTTGAAGGGGGATTTGATGGGGCTTTGTCTTCTTTCAGTGTTATGAAGGTGTGGGTACAAGTAATTGAAGTTTGGTGGACTGTGGGAGTATAATGAGCTCTGTCCTGGTTTTAGGTAGAAATTTGAACGCAAAATTGGGCTTCCACTGTGAAAATCAGTGGGGGGAGATAGTTGGATTGCACTGAGGAAGTCTCAAAGAGGCTCTGTGAATGATTTGGGTAGCTCTCACTGAGAAAATTTCAGCACACCTCCCATAGTCGTGGAGGTGAGCTTTTTATAAAAATGGGCTTGGGGTGGCTGTCATGGCCAATGCTTGGGCGCAATGTGGTGCTTAGGTGGAGGGCAGAGGGGCTCTAAATTTAAAATGGGTGAGCTGGCCTCTAGGTTTGAATTGGGTGAAGTTTAAGAGGCGGTGGCCCTCAGTTTTGGCTTCTCCAGCTACTAGGCCGGATGACCATGGTAGGGGGAGGTGACTAGGAGCTCAGGGAAGCCAGGGGAATATGTCACAGCAATTTAATGGGCCTGGGTTTATTTTCGGCAAAAAGAATCTTAAGCTTAAGCAATTATGACATGAAATCCCTTGATTTAAGGGACCATTGGTCCATGGCTTAGCTTAGGTGGTTAGGTGAGTTTTGGCTCAGTCTTAGGGTCCAACTAATGGCTGTGGAGTCATTAATTTGATGGTTTTTCGGTGGTTAGGCTACATTTAGTACATGGGTTCAAGTTAGTGAAAATGACCAAAACTTGGGTTTGGGTTAGGCTAGTCATGTCCTTGAGCTCAATTGATTGATGCACTTGATGTAGATGATTGTAATAAACATTTTTGGTGAAAGATTGAAAGGATTTTGAGTTCAATTGGAGAGTCAATTTGAAAGAATTTGAAGATTTGGTCAATTTTGGCATGTTGGGCTAGCCTTGGGTCTAGATTGGGCTAGCCTTGGGCTAAGTCCAAATTGATAGTTGAGAATGGTCAATGGGAATTCCATGAAGAGTTTTTTTAACATGAATTGGGTGCCAATTTTGGGATTAAGGCAATCAATTTGGTGAAATTTGGGGACAGCCAATTTAGGGCAATTTGGGGATTTTGGACTTAAATTGAAATTAACTGAAATTGAGACTTCATCAAGGCAAATTCATGGTAAATTTTTATGTGTAGGAATGTTATAAAGAGTTTTCAACATAAACCATGACCAATTGAAAGGGCTATGGATTCAATTTGGTGAGATTAGGTCATGTGTCCAAAATTGAGGGTTTGACCTAAATAAAAATTGGGCTCAAAGAATGGGCCAATTGAGCTTGGATTTGGTTTATATTGGTCACATGAAAGGTTAATTTGAGTTTAGGATTGAAATTTGGGGAGATTGGGACCCAATTGATGGACATTTGAGGTAAATTTGGGGAAATTTGGGCCCATAAAGGGCAATTTGGAAGTTTTTATCAAAGATGATCAAATTTACCAAATTGGGTCATGTGGTAGTTGAGAAAAATGAAATTGGGAAAATTTGAAATATTTTGGGAATTTTTGGTATTTTTTGGGTTTTTTGAAATTTTGGGCTCATGAGGGGCATTTTGGTAATTTTGCAATTTTTGATAATTTTGGGTAATTTGGGTGTTTTTAGAAGGTTTGAAATATTTTTTGAACAAATTTGGGTATTTTGGATAAATTTGGGAACTCGCAAAATTTAGGATTTTAATGGTACTTAGGTAATTTGGGAGAGTTTAGGGGCAAAAGGTCATGCTGAGTATTTTGGGTAAAATTGGGAAACTAACCACCAAAAGTAAACCATGGACCAATGGAAATCCCATTCGGGTCCTCTATATACTGGTCTTAGCTAAACCCTAGCCTAGGGCTAGTAGGTTTACGGGACCATCTACATGAGTTTTCCAAAGGCTCAAGGGACCAAAGTCAGGAAATTCTGGGTTTAGGGTAGTGAGTGATTCTGAGTGAAGTGAGTGCCTTAGCTCTAGACCAACACCCAAGGTTAACCCTAAGGTCAAATAGCCGTATAGGAACTTTCCTTGAGCTCCCCCATAATGACCCCACCTACTAAGTGCTAGAGGTTAGGACCAATATGTGGAACTTCAAGTTGAGTCAAGAAGAGTTTAGAATTTCTAATGGTGAAGGTGTCTTTTTCTAGTTATCTAAAAATAGTCAATAAGAAAGTCATATAGCTAGACCCTAGGCTACTAAAGAAAAAGACTAGACCTCAACCAAAAGTGAGGTCAACAAGATGTTAAGGAATCAACCTTAAGTTAGCCAATGTTCTTTGCGAGCACCAGGATGGGGTAAAGAATAAGGTATGCTTTTATTTTTCACAGTACCTCAATTTTGTCTTAAATCACTTGAATCCTACATTGGTTAAAAATCTTTTTGCAAAGGGAAATGTTTTCCATAATATCCAAAGTCATTATTATGTTTTATTAAGTTGTTACATTTAGTTGTTACTTTCATTTTAACTCTTTAGTAGTAATTTTTAGTATGCATATCATTTTAGACCTCTTATCTGTTTAAGTTACAATTTAAATAGAAATTTTGCAATTTGATTTTAAGAGTTACTGCTTTCTTCATGGGATCGATGTTGAGGTTTTTAAAGAAAATCTTATATTACCTAAAACAATAAGTATACTTGTGTAGTACCTCTAGTGTGAAAGTTTATTAAATAATTCATAAATCAATACATTTGTTCACACTAGCTACTAGATATAATTTGAGACACATTTTCTGGCAAAATTTTGGAGATTAAAAATACAAGTAAATATGGGTGGGGTCAGCACCTAAGTAAAATTTGGTCTCACTTAAAAGTTTTCCCAACACCAATCATCCCTAGAATCAACATAAACCCTAAACAAGTCAACTTAAACCCTAACATTTAGAATTCACTAAGATTCACCCAGGAAATTAGTAAACACTAGAGGTGAACACTAATAAGTTAGCAAGTCAATTAAAGGAAATAATAAATTTTTTAAATTTTTTGAAATCCATATGACTTAATAATTACTAATTAGTTTACTTAAGTTAGTAGAACTTTTAATATCAAGAACGCTAGTTACAGTTTAGAACAATTGATTAAAATCTAATTTAATTTAATAAATAATATTAAAATTTATAAATGTTAATTTATAAAACATAAAGTAGATTAGTATCATTTAAATTATAATACTTAAAGTAGAAATTAAGAATTTATTTTGATAAATAGAAATAGGGTTTAAAATTATTTAAATACTTAATAAAAAGAGTTGTCCTTAAAATATTTAAATTAAAAGGTTCATAAGTTTTAACAAGAGAGTTTTATGTAAAAGAGCAATTCAGAAAAAGCTTGAGGCTAAGTTTAATATGAAAAGTTTACTACTCATCATCTTCTTTAAACTAAGAAATTCAAAAAAATTATCAATTGAAATTAGAAGTATTATGTTTACAAGGAGAGTCAAAATTGAGATAATATGATTGATTAAGTTAAAATTTTGTAACTAATTATTAATTAAATACTTTTTTGCTAATAATATAAATTAAACACTTAGGAGCCTTGCCTTGGAAGAATATTAATAGTAGTAAGATTTAGGAAATTATTAGTCAATAAAAATTAAATATTTTAAGAGTTTATTTGAACTTTAATTACACACAACTAAACCACTAATACATTATTAAATCTTTAGTTAATTATTACTTCTTTAATCTTTAATATAAACTTCAAAAAAATTACTTGAGGATGAGTATTATGTGAGCTTGGAGGATTTATTGATTGAGAAAAACACTTTAAATTATTTTTCAAAATATGCTTTTATTTCATTTTTTTCTTACAAATATTAGATTATTTATCTTGTTGGGATTTTTTTTTTTGTAATTTTCTAAAGAGAAACATGCCATAATGCTAATTAAGAGCATTATAGCGCTTATATAAAGCACCACAATGTTATCCTTTAAAGCACCATAAGACTTAAAAAGATGGATAAAGGAGCCTGAAGATAGAGACCTCAACATCTAAGTGTTGATACTTGGGTGCTTCAGCACTACCACTACATTGTAGCGCCGATTGTTTCGCGGTTTTGTGTTTTGCCCAATATTTTTTTTGTTTTCATTTTCTTTTTTTCTGCGGTGAGGGTGTTTTTAGTGTTTTTTAGGGGTTTTGAGTTTTGTGTGTGTGTGTGTTTATGTATTAGTGGGTTCTAATATTGGCTTGGAGTGTAAGAGTGAGCATGGCTGTGAGTGACGAAAGCATGTGCTGCTTTGCCTAAAAGAGTGAAAGGGAGTGCAGGGAGAAAGAGTGAAGCAAAGCCAAGGATTTGGAGAAGAATTCATAAGGAAAATAAGTATTTGCAAAGGGAGCTCTGGTGTATTTTATTATAGTTTATCTTTTTCTATTTTACATATAAAGCTTTTGATTTTATTTATGAAATAAATGAATACATTGGCGTTTTGTATAAAATCATGTTAGGCTATTTTTTATTCATTTAGATTTATGAATTTCCATTTTAACCTCTCATAATTATGCGTTTTAATTGTGATACATTGAAATTATTGTGTTACTTCTATTTCAACAAAATTATTCAGCAAGTTACAGTGGTCATACACTTGTTTAAAACCTCTTGAGAGCTTGAGATATCGATAGAGTTTAAAGTATTAAATGGTGATTAATAACTATGGTTTGGAAGAAAAGAAATATATCAATTAAACCTTAATAATCACATAGGAAAATGACTCAATTAATTGTAAACTTTCTTAGTGCATAGACATATAACTATTTTAATTTTAGAATTACGACTTTTAATTATCGAAAGAGATTAGAAACCACCTTTATTCTTAATTGACGATATCATAGTTTTGAAATCATAATTAAGGAAATTAAATTGGTAATTTTTTAAATCCAAAGGTTCATTTTAAATTTAATATTTATCTTTTGGCATTATTTACTGAAACATAAAAATTTTAATGAGTTGAATAGAAGTTAAGGTTTGTGAAACTGATATTTATCTTTCTTAACTTTTGTTTGCATCAATTATAATGGAAATAATCTTAAACTCACATCACTTTAATGCTTGAATGATGCATGCACTTATGTGCACTGTGCATAGGCCAAATCATGTACATGAAATTAATTTTAATTTAGAGCTTAATAGGGACAAATAGGTCATAATTTGTCTCACCTAAAATCAAATAGATAAACTTAAACTTGGCTAAGTCTATGAGTAATATATAAATCCAATTAATATTTAACTTAAGTCAATTATCTATAATAGACTAGAATAGTTTTATTTAAGCATGAATTAGACAAAATGGATAATTAAGCTTTCCATTATAAGTTACTATGTTCTAATATAACCTATGCTTAGGTCAACTCTACCTTAATCATCCCACTAACTAATATAGGTTAATACAAGTAATTTCAATCCGCTTGTGTTTAGATTTAAGTTTTAATTAATAGTATATAAGCTAAATTAGGCAATTATTTTCATTTAGGTCAATTAAACCCAAAAAATTGGTACAACTGGGTTATCTTATGGACGAATAATTATAAACATAATTTAATTAAAATTTAAAGCTTGAATAAATAATTAAGAATTTTGGGTTGATGCTAGGGCAATATAAACTAGTTTAGCTAATTTCTCTAAAGGCTATTAAATTACAGATACCTAGGGTTAACACTTATGTTAGCCTAGAGGCTAGGTCTAACAAAGATTATCCTAGAAAGAAATATAGAAAACAATTTGCATACTTTAAGGAGCTTATGGTTTTAGTTGAGTAAGCCACGATCATTCAATTAAGACTATAAAGTTGATCATGATGGAACATAAGGAGCTAGGGACAAACATAAGCATGCTCAAATTTGGGTTGGGGGATGCTAGATAGCTCAATTACTTTAAATTTTGATTGGAGTGACTAATTTAATAATGTAGGTTAGCCAATTTGAGCTACTCTAATTTAAGTAGAATTGTTAAGATAAATGGTTTTAATTAAGCCACCGAGATAAATTTTACCAAGTGTGTAAAAAACTAGGTTTAATTTATAGGTTAATAGGTTGGGTCATATTTTTCCTAGTTTAGGTCAACCAAAATTTGGATGTCTATTAGTACTATATAAATCCAGTTAATAAATAAGGAATAGCTTATAATTTCCTAAACTAAATTTAATTAGACATGGGTTAGACCAAACGGACAATTAAGTCATCTATTATAATTTATTGGATAAAATACATGTTTGATATAAATCAAAGTGGGCCTGTTGACCTCATTTTTGTGAGATCTTTCTCTTTTTCTCTCTAGAACTTAGAGTTTTAGCCTTAGGGATTCCTAGTATTCCTAGAGGACTAGTGGATGGATGAGTCTCAAAATTAGAACCTAAAGGAATTCTTCACTACCATTGGTTCAAATGTACTTAATTTTAATTCTTAACATTTTGGTGTTGAGTCGATTGAAGCTAAGATATTAAGATCAAATTTGAGTACTCCTGTAAATTTTACAATAAGTCTGTAGGTGACCCATTGAACTTAGAGACTTAACTTTTTGCCTCAAGTGCGCTTTGACTTTATGGGATCTGCTTAATCATACTTAATATTTCCTCTTAATTGACGTCTTTTGCTTAAGATGAACTCAAGCATGTTTGGAGTTCATTTTAAACCATAGTTAAATTTAAATTGAAAGTGAAATGAATAAAAATTGAGTTAAAGTTGGACTTAAACATAAATCAAAGTCAAGTAATTTTAAATTCAAACATAAATCAATAAAAAATAACCTAAAATTCAAAATCAAAACATGTAATTCCAACTAAGCAAAAACAAAATGAAGTCTATAATAAATTTAAATTTGAATACAAATAATAAAAAAATATTAAATGTTGAAAAATCTAAATGAATTCTTAATTATTATTTTTTTGACAATTTTAATCAATTTAAATAAAGGTTTAAATATAAAATTCAAATAATAAACAAAATAAAATTGAAA
>NEWO01000504.1:104177-134158 GCA_003013225.1 Phalaenopsis aphrodite | reverse complement strand
TCGTCTCTCGTTCGCGAGACTAGCTTCCTTCTCCGATCGTCTAAGCCGCGAGGATCTCTCTCTTCCTCCGATCAATCGATACAAAGGATCTTCTCCTTCCTCCAATCTTTCGGGCTGGTTTTCTTTTCTTTTCCTCCGATAAACCCGCAAGAAACATCAATCTGGTAAACCGAAACTTCTATTTCTTTACTGGATTGCATATAATTGCTTAAAATTCTCGTTATTCGTCTCTAATGTATAGATCGCATGCTTTAGCATAGGATTCGGCGTTTTTTTTATCTTATTTCGGGATTTATAAAATAACCTAGGTAAAATCCATGTGTTAAAACTCTTTGTTCATAATCGAATACTGTTTAGATGACTTTGCTTGTTTTGTTTTTTTTGCTGTTGTACATAATATGGACCTTCCCTTTCCAAATCTCCCCTAAATCCTCATTCTCCAGAATATTATTAATCCATCCCTATGATTTTTTGTATTGGATCTCGAACTAAGCTAAAATAAATTTGATTCCATTTACTTCATCGCTTATGGATTTTCTTTCAGAAATTTTAATAGTCTTTTCTCCCATTCATTATCAGCTTTTGGTCTTTAAAAATGAAGATTATTCATCTTATTGTTGTTGAAAATTGATATTCTTGTTTTCCCATGTATTTGACGCTCAAGTCCTGCTACTAGAACAGCCCATTAAATCTATTTAAAACTTGCTCATATACTCCCATATTTTCTCAAAGAAACATTCAATGATCATCCATCTTTCTATGTAGAACTTGTATATTTATATTTATGATATGTTATTCTATTAAAACATATATGTATGGATTGATTACTTTTAATACATTTACATGCTTTGCTTAAATTCAAACATAATCTTGCTGGTCTTGTTTATTAACTAGCGTATCTATGTACTTATTATTTAATTTTGAATATAAACTTACAGATTTACTATAGTTCAAAGTGCTTACCCTAATAAAACTTAAATTCTGGATGTAGCTTTGATAATTTGTATGAAACTCTATATATTTACATTATATCTAAATTTGAATATAAACTACAGATCTTTAAACTCTTAGATACTTATACTTTAAATGAACTTATATATTTTCAAATCATAAAATAGTTATATATTTATTACCCAAACTAAAAACTGAGTATACATGTTTCGTAATTCCTAACATCTGAACTTTAAATAAGTATAGAAATCACTTAAAGTTTAATGGATGTATATATATATATAATACATGAATTCTTAAGTTTATATCTCGATAATGCTGTTTTGTCTAAAATATTTGCATTACATTACCTAAACTTTAAAGTATATATGCAGGTTATTTCATGTTTGAGCATTCACGTGCATTTGTTCAAATTTTAGAAATCTAGATAGTTTTTTTTAGATTCTTATGTACTTGTATATTTAACACTTATACTTTAAATTGAGTATACATTTTTTTTTAAGATTATTGTGTTTTGCAGATATAACATCTATACTTTAAACCGATTGTACAGATTTCAAACCCCCAGGTATTTCATAACTAAATTCCAATTGTATATTTGTTTTTTTTTGTTTTTTTTTGTTTTTTTTCAAATCTTTAAGTAGCTATTTATCTAATATCTAAGTTCTAAATATATGTTCATAGTTTTAAGCACTTATGTTTACAATACCTAAATTCTAAATATAGGTTTACTGATTTTCCCAAATTCTGATATTTTTATATACATAACACTTAAATTTAAATATACATTTGCGGTTACTGTTATCAATGATTTTGCTATACTATAACCTAAAAGTCATAGAAAACTTATATTTTACTTTTCTTCATTATATTATATAACATTAAAACAATGAACTACATCAACAGGTTTATATTAAACTATCATCATATATTCTTAATTCATAAATACAAATAAAAGAATTTTTATGAATCTCTTGGAATCAGAAAAGCCAATAAAAAAAGATAAAAAATAATAATAATGATCCTCTCAAATCTTAATGCAAACTCTTAAAAATATATGAAAATTCTTCCCAAGTAGCTTTATGTTGATGACTGCAATGTAAATTGGTTTCCTTTTTCAGGGCTAACACTTCGAAGAATAGTGAAAATATTTTTTCAATAGTTTTAATTTTTAAACTTCTCCGATAAGATATTGTTTCTCTTATTCTAAAATATCAAGTTTAAAAAAAAGTAAACCCAATTTAAAAGTGAGGTATTTTCTTCACTCATATTTTTTCTTCTGGAACTTTAGAAGTTTTAGATATAGATAGATATTAAAAAAATATAAGTTATTGAATTTTAATTTTATTTTAAAGTTTCGCCGTCCAACAATCATGTTTGGGTGAAATTGCACAGATGCACTTGAACATCACTGAAATAGCAGAAATAAAAGTAAATGGAAACAATCGGATGTTCTTGATCGAACAAATGTCTTTAGACTAGCGGCTTCTAGCACTCTACGCTCCATATAAAGGGGAAAATCATCCCTTTTTCTCTTACCCTACTTTCGTTGAATTCTCGTCTTCGCTTTTTCATACAGACGGCCCTGATCATCCTCCTTTGCCCTTTGGATTAGGTATTTGATTCTTCCTTCACGAGTTTTCGTCCTGAAGCACTCTTCTTCTTTCTTATTGTTATACTCTTGTGACTGTTTTTCTGTTCTCAAATTGATTGAAGGCTTTTGTTCGTGGCAGAGTTTCTTAAATAGCTTTATAATTGTTATTGCTAATAGAAATGTTTGTTGAGTGGTTTGCTCAATTGATGTGTGTTTTGGGCTACTCTAGATTCGACCTTGTGATCTAATTGATTTTCAGGCCTTTTTCTCAAGTAGATGTGGCTTTTGGTTATGATTGTGTAATCATGCCATTTGCATCACTTGATTTGGACCTATTAGGATTGTTTTTGATTAATTCTTAGGTGTTTGAAATTTTCATAATTGGTTCTTATAAAATTATTAGCTTTGCATTTCAGTTAAGGGGCTTTTTTATGTTTTTATTATCGAAGAATATCTATTGTTATATAAAGACAATTTATTTTTATGAGTTTCTGTATTCTGATCATTTGGTTTTATAAGTCGTTCAACCTAATCCTGCAGTACTGGTTACGGTTTATCTCTCTGCTTAATATGTAAATCCGCTTGTTTGTTTTATTACCCGATGTAGTAATTATGTAAGTTATGAAATTCCTACTTATTTGCCAATCCTGATATAGTTAAAAGAAGAGAGTTTGGATATAGGTTCTTTGACCTTAATATGGATTGTATTATTAAATTCTTAGGCTGTAATATTGCTATATAAAGACAATTTATTTTTTTGAGTTTATGTAATCTGATCCTTTCGTTTTATAAGTTGTTATTCCACCTAATCCTACAGTACTGGTTACGATTTATTTCTCTGCTTAATGTGTAAATCTGCTTAGTTTTTTTACTCGATGTAGTAATTATGTAATTTCTGAAATCCCTATTTATTTGCCAATCCTGATATAGTTAAGGGAAGAGAGTTTGGATGTAGGTTCTTAGACCGTAATATTGATTGTATTATTAAATTCTGTTAAAACTTAATTCTTTGGGCAGTCTGATTCATTTTACAGTCTACCTTATTTAAACCAATTGAAATTTCAATTTTGCAGAACATTTTAGTAATATTTTCAGTATTTAATGTAATATTCTTTAATTTATTTTGATTTTCCTGTTTAGGCTCCTGTTTATGCCATTGTTTCTGAAGGTTCATATGGATGGTTTTTTTTATTTTTTTGCTGAGGCTTCTGTTTGGGTGACATCATTTAGAAATTCAAAATCTATGGTGCATGAAATGCTTATTTGGCTTGTGTAACTGAAGTTACATAATCATTATCATGAGAACTATTTGGGAACTGTAATGGCATAATATTTATTATATTTATAACGTTGTAATTCTTGCTGGTCGTCTACCCTTTATTTTATTTTTTTGTGGGCATTTTTCTATTATTTCAATGTTTCCCTGCAATTTGACTTGAGACCTCTTCGCTTTATATGTTAAGTATGGGCGGTTACAGATTTGAAGGATTTGTATATATTTTTCCTTATGGATTTTCTTATTTAATCACTCCTGATTTTATTTTTCCTTTTCTAACTTTTTTTTAAAATTTTTTTGTGGCCACTTCCTATTATTTCAATGTGTTCGCAATTTGACTTGATACTTCTTCACTTTATATGATAAGTATGAGCGGTTACGGATTTGAAGGATTTGTATTTATTTTTCCTTATCTATGAATTTTTTTATTTAATGACTCCTGATTTTATTTTATGCAATGGTCTGATAGAACATTACTCTGCAGGAAGGCCATACTAATTTTTGTAAGGGTCTTGATCATTTGTTTTTTGCTTATTCCAATGATTTTAAAGACGGTATGTTAATGCTTTCAAAATTCAGGTTACCTGGATGCCTCCTTTTACATTTTTGTGTATTTTTTTCTGGTTGGTGTCTGTATGAAAATTATTTTAATGAGTTTCTTCTCACAAACAAGCTGACAATAGAGTGTGAGTATCAGTAGGTGCTAAAAAGGTTTTGTTGAATGTGTTATAGTAAAAGATCTAGCAAGAAAATTGAGAGCACCATGTCATTGAGAAATTGAAACATATGTTCTTTGTTAAAAAAACAAATTGCTTATTCACTTATCAGCTCCAGCAAAAACATTTATATCTGAAATTGATTTTGATTTGATGATCCCGTGGCATATTGGACCTTAGCTTTCCCTTATTCCTGATTGAACAAGTCTGTCAAGACATCTAGCATTTGTTATATTCTATGATGAAGCTTGTTACATTTCCAAACATTTATATTTGTTTTCATTTTAACAAATCTCCATCTTATTTAATGTAGTAGTTATATGTATGAAAGTTACTGAGTTGCTGAAATTGTTTCTTGATCACTAGCATCACCTATTTCAAATGTTTATTTGTTCGTGCATGTGTAAGAATCAGTGATTCCTTTCATTTGAAGTGATTTTTTTTATAACATTATTAATTTCTTGAAGTAAATGCGAATTGATTTGAGTTGGGCCATTCATGACAACAACATCTAATGTTACATGCCATGGTGCATGGTGCACATTTGCATTTTGCGATATGGGGGGCTAAAATTGTGCACACTATTTGTGCTATTATTAAGCAATGATACATGATGTCTTGCCCCTATTGTGCATGTTATTTGGATTATAGTTTGATATCAATTTTAATTTTATGCTTAATTTATTTATTTTGTATAATTAATTATAATTTTAATCTACATTAATTGTGGTTTATGGTTTATTTTAATTTATGAAATCAAACCATATAATTTAGAGAGTTCTAGACCTCTATGTCGCCCCATCTCACTTGCAAGGGCCTCTCTCTCTCTCTCTCTCTTTCTCTACTCTCTCCACCTACCAATCTTGTCTATGTGATTCCATGTGTGACTTGCTAAGCACGTCACTATAGTGTTGGGGCATGATTACCGATCTTACATGAGTTTTGGGTTTAGGACTTTGCAATCAACTTGCTTCATCCTCTTTGATGCCTTCAATTGCTTGGTAAGGGCTTTTGGGTACTGCATGAATTATTAGGTTTCAAATTTCTAATGATTGAGGTGTTAAAATATTTTAAGTGTTAAACAATTAGAAGAATAAACAAAAACATTTGATGATAATCATGTGAATTTTAAATTTTTAATGACTTTTTGGGTTGTGGCTTTTAAAAAAGCTTATAATTTTTTTTTCTTTTTTATGTTAATCATCAATTTCTTTGAAACTATGAGCACTTGAACCTTAGCATCACTTTGATTTTTTTTTCATTACATGATGGTTTATTTCGATTTAGTAGTCTTTCAATTCAGTTGCGTTTCATTCATATTTTTAATATCTTGTTCTATAATTAAAATAGTATGTTCGACAATATGTACTATTCATTGTGGTTACACATGGTAGTTTGCACTATGGCGCACTGTTTATCATTGATTAGCATGGTGGTTTTCAAGTCTTTAATTGTTAAAACATGCTTGATCTTTCTCCTCTATAATCTAATTACGAATTAGAGTCATTAATATATCTGATTTGATTATTTTTCCTTTTCAATATATTTGCTTTATTTTATCTTTATATTATAGAATATTAACATTTCATTTATAAAAATTCAAAAATGATGAAGCAAAGTGGTATTTTAAAGAATATATCCCTTACAAAGTATCGTGAAGTTGAGTTCCTTGAACATCATCATTATCAATAGCTTATTCTAGCCATTTGGAGTGGACATCATGAATCCTGTGTATGAAAATGTCTTTTTAATGGTTCTTAATTATTACTAACAAATATTATTTCATGATTTGAACTAAATATCATTTTCCTTCAAGTAATTTATAAATTGTCTTTTATTGAAAAAATGCTATTATTAGTTCTTTTATTATTCATTCATTTTGTGGGATGGTTTTATTATTGTGCTGTTTTTATTTTTTTTTTTAAGATGTACAATTGTTTTACATTGTGTTTTTTAACGATTTGATGTTTTTTTTAATAAATTTAAGATGGTACAAATATGCGATAATATTAATATTCTTGATTATGTCATTGTCTATTTTAATTTTAGAGCTTGTAATTAATGTATCCTTTCTGATGTTTTTAAAGGAGCTAGACATCGTCAAGGTAGCATGATTATTTATACCCACTTGAAGTGAGGTTCCAAAATTTTCTACTTATTCTATTTCTTGGGAACTATTTTAGAGTTCAATGTGATAGTCATCATAATAAAATACTGAAATCTAGTGGGATAAAGTACATTTTCAAGTCTGTATCATTCTAAATATCAAAATGACAAAATTATATTAAAGAAATTGGAATAAATAAAAAAATGATTATATAATTATATTTAATGAATAGCCAGAATAATTGGAGTGATAATTACTAAATATAATATAATTAAAAATAAGCTTTCATTAATTGGGCATGGACATTGAAGCTTTTGACTCATGATGCGACGTCATGTTAGACATGTTGAATGTGACAAAACCTCTTCGGATTGGAGGCTAGACTTTGGCACTTATCTCCTTAGTTTCATGGCCAAGTTATATGTTTTTGAGGTGAAATAGGGCGTATGAGATTTAAGGTACAGGAGATTTATTTAGAGTTGTTGATTTTGAAAGAGAAGCACAATACCAAGTTAAGTGTTGTCGACATGAGAATTGTTAAGTGGATGAGTGGCTTTACACTTAGAGACAAAATGCGAAATGAATATATTCGTGATAGGGTTGGTGTAGCTCCTATGACGGACAAAATTAGAGTAAGTCGTCTTAGATGGTTTAGTCACATTAAGCGTCGACCATCTGATGATCTGATTAGGAGAGTAGATGTTTTAGATTCGATTTATGTTAAGAAAGGCAGAGGTAGACCCAGGAAGACTTGGGTATATTGTATAAAAAATGATCTTAATTTATTAGAACTAAATGAAAATATGACACTAAGTAGGACGCAATGGAGAAAAAAAGATTCATGTAGCCGACCCCATATCCTGGGATTAAGACTTTCTTGTTGTTGTTGATTTTGAAAGTCGGGGTCCAACCCCGCGTTAATCTACCAGGGTTAGGGGTGCTTCGATCTTATATGTTGAAGCTTTTGACTCATGATATGACATCATGTCAGACACGTTGAAGGTGACAAAGCCTCTCCGGGATTGGAGGGCTTTCGACTTCTGCTCTTGTCTCCTCAATTTCATGGCTAGGGTATATGTTTTGGATGTGAAAGAGGGCGTATGAGATTGATTTAAGGTATAGAAAATTTTTTTAGCGTTACTGATTTTGAAAATTAACAAGGGAAATTAGAGATAGTCATGATTTGACTATGATTTGGAGGGTTTAGGTTTGGGAGATGAATGATGGCATACGGGCGGATTTAGGGCGCATAAAATTTTTTTAGGCTTGTTGATTTTGAAAATCAGCAAGGAAAAATTAGGGTTACGTTAAGATTTGGCTATGGCTTCGTAAGTTTAGGTTTGGGAGGAATTTGTTAAATCTCGGGATGAATTGGAGTTAGGTTAATTCTAATACCACATGATATCGAAGAAGGGAGGTTGGAGAAGATTCAATGAGAACAATCAAGAAAGCAATTTGAGCAAGAAAAGAAACAACTAGAATAAAAACGAGATGCACTAATCAAATAACAAATAAATTTTTACTTTCACAACCAATCAAGCTTCAAAAATCACCACTCGAAAGATTGTTGAAGAAAGAAAACCCGAAATATCACCACCAACAATGGAGGAATGCAGTTGTCGTCACCCAATGCCATAGATACAGGCTCGTTCCCATCCGGGAGCCACAAAGGGAGCACTTGCCCTCACAAATCTCAAATGAATAAAAGATCCTTAATATAATAAAAGACTACATATTTATAATCAACAAAGGACCTAAACTTAATAAAAATAAATAGAAAAAATTACAGTTATTGCTACTAAGAGTGGGCTGCTACCCTAGCCCTAGAGAGGGTTGATCAGCGCTCCCCCACTTTGGACCAAATTGGTTTGGGTCCCCTGCCTGCCCCGCTCAATAGTGAGAAATTAATATGTTTTACGCTAATGCATATTTTTATTATTTCTTTTTTTATACATTTGAAATTATTTTCCATAATCTTTGTTTTCTGTGAGCTTTAGTGGCGAACAAAATTAGAGAGCCGTTTTAGATGATTTGGTTGCATTAAATGTCGATCATTTGATAATCCGGTTATGAGAGTAGATGTTTTAGATTTGAAGAAAGATAGAGGTAGATCTTGGAAGACTTGGGCATATTGCATAAAAAATGATCTTAATTTATTGGAATTAAATGAAAATAAGACGCTCAATAGGACACAATGGAGAAAAAAGATTCATTTAGCCGACCCTACTTAGTGGGATAAAGGTTTGTTGTTGTAGTTTTGTTTTCTGTAAGCTAGGTGTGTTACATATAATCTTTATGAAATCACCTTCATCTTTCATTTTACGGGATAAATAAACCTTCTCACATATTTCTTTCAATTTGCAATCTCCTTTTTTTTATGAGACAAATAACTGCTAGACACTGTAGATATGAATTGAAATAGATGTTGTCAGTATTTGTTCCTACTCAAAGTAGGAAAAAATGTGCCTCTATACTGCGTGGGAAGCATTAGTTTAGATATTCCTTTATTAATGTTTTTCAGTAGAATGTGTAATTAATTAGTGTGATGCTCGATAATTTTTTCTACCGTGGATACCGGTGTTGTCTACCAAATGTTCAGTCAGTACTTGGGCTGACCTTCAAATGAATATTGTTTGTGTGTATGCAGATTCATATTTTAGCGGCGACTATAAAGTTCATTGTTGGACCTTTCATATCTTTCGAAGTGGAGGTTGTCAGGAGTAGTGTATCTTTTATGTCTGAATTGGACTCCTTTGGTTTGGGATCAATTGGGCTGCTTGGAGAGTACCGGCCTAGAAATAGGAAAAAGCACACATGCTTTTCTGAAAAACTTGGTGGCATTCATCTAGGGACGAAAAGTGATTTTATATCAATCAAAAGTTGCCACTTTATGCAACATACTTTTTTTGAGATCTATCCCAAAGAAGCAAGCCTTCCGCTTTCTTTTACTGCTGATACTGTCTAGCACAACCCTCTTCTTTTAGTGTCCTCTGCCGAAGATGGCGTTCCAAAACATAGGTGCTGCCAACAGCGATGATGCCTTCTACAGGTATAAAATGCCCAAAATGATAACCAAAATTGAGGGTCGTGGAAATGGCATTAAAACCAATATAGTGAATATGGTTGATATTGCAAAAGCGTTGGCTAGGCCTGCCTCTTACACTACCAAGTACTTCGGTTGCGAGCTTGGAGCCCAGTCCAAATTTGATGATAAAACAGGCATTTCACTTGTCAATGGTGCTCATGACACTGCCAAATTAGCTGCTCTGCTTGAGAATTTCATTAAGAAGTATGTTCAATGCTATGGCTGCGGCAACCCTGAAACTGAAATTATCATCACCAAGACCCAGATGATAACGATGAAGTGTGCTGCCTGTGGCTACATATCAGATGTTGATATGAGGGACAAGCTCACAACCTTTATTCTTAAGAACCCGCCCGAGCAGAAGAAGGGATCAAAAGATAAGAAGGCAATGAGGAGGGCAGAGAAGGAGAGACTCAAGGAAGGAGAGGCTGCTGATGAAGAACTGAAGAAGTTGAAGAAAGAGGCAAAGAAGAAGAGTAGTTCAAAGGAAGCAGTGACGTCAAAATCTACTGTTAAGAAGAAGTCTGCCAGCTCTGATGAGGAGCAGAACTCGCCAAATGGGAGTCAGATTGATGACCATGATGAGGTGGCCGATGATCAAGATGATGTACAGTGGCAAACTGACACCTCTCTTGAAGCAGCTCGCCAACGTATACAGGAACAGCTGAATGCTGTGACAGCTGAGATGGTCATGCTTTCAACCAATGAGGAAGAGAAACCCAAGGAAAACAAGAAATCTGAATCCAACAAACCTAATGGACCTGTCCAGGAATCCAAGAACTGTAGCACTCACGACAAGCTTGTTATGGAAATCAGAGGCAAACTGGAGAACTGTTCCAAGCCAAGCGAGCTTGCCACATTTGCCAAATCACTGGCTGGTTCTCATCAGGAGGTCATGGATGCGCTCTTTGAAGCTCTCTTTGATGGGTCAGGGAAGGGGTTCGCCAAGCAAGTTGCCAAAAAGAAAAATTACATAACTGCCGTAGTGCAGGAAGAGGGGGCACAGATGCTTCTGCTTCATGCTATTGAGTCCTTCTGTAGTAAATGCAACGGGGATGCGGTTAAGGAGGTGGCTTTGGCTGCTAAAGTTCTATATGATGCAGACGTGCTTGAGGAGGAGTTCATTGTTCAGTGGTATCAGGAAGGCATCAAAGGAGCAACCAAGACTTCTCAGATGTGGAAGAATATGAAACCTTTTATTGAGTGGCTGCAGAGTGCCGAGTCGGAAGAAGAGTAAGTTGGTCTTTCAAATTTAGTAGTCAGTTGTTATGAGTGTCTCTATTGGTGTCGTTTTATTGTGTGGTTTGTCCGTTGTGAAATATTTACTTTTAATGTCGCTGCAGTACAAGTCTAGAGGTTATTTTCGAGTCCACAGTACCGCGTGTTTGGAGTCCAAATGGTACTGCTTTATGGTTGTGTAGTTCCATTTCTCATCGTAAACTGTTTTGTATGCTGCCTACGTTCTATCTGGCGCATTAAAAATAAAGTACGTGTTGTGTGATGATGTTCAATTTTTGTTGTGTGCTTGAAACTATCCTTTCTTTTCTGTTTTTATTTTAGTAGGTGTTTCCTTGGGGAGCTGCAAATTAAATTAGTGGGGACCCATTTGAGTTGGGAGGTGGCTGAAATCATACAAGTAATTATTTAATAATTGTTATAATAATTTTTTTTTATGGTTTGCAGTTCTTTTTTTCAAGTTGTTATTTTCTTGTAGCTATATTTTTTAGAAGGTTTGTTTAATTAGAGCTGTTTTGCACTATTAAAATTTTTTAAAATGATAATTTAGTTGTCTGATAGAAGTTTACTGGTAGGGAAATAATTAAAAAAAGTTATTTTAAATATACGTTAAGAAGGTTTGGATTACGTATGTTTTACTCTCGTTTTTAGTGTTTAATATATGTTTTGATTTAAGATAAAATATATTTAGTATGTTAAATGGAATAATAATAAATAAATAAAATCAAAGTGAATGAAAGTAGAGAGAATCATGAAATTATCGAGAGAGTCAAAGTCATCATTATTATTATGTGGAGCAATTGGAATTGAGAAGCTTGGAATGGGCTCTCAAAAGATTTCTTAAGAGTTACGTGCTAAGCATCAAGAGAAATCCACAAACAAAGAGGGTACTCGAGTGATGAGTTGATTTCAAGCCCAATATTAGTAAATTACAAAATCTATGATGATACTGAGCAAGTCTTGAGTCACTCTGTGAATGTGATGTTTATAGGGCATAACTATTAGCCACATTGTTGAATCCAAATATGTCTGGGAGACATGCCTAAAAATAGAGCACTGAAAGATGAGCGTGGGTTTGGAGGGAGATAGAGAAATTATACAATAATGAACACTAAATTTCTGTAACTTTTATTCATGAAATGGAACCTCTATTTATAGGAATGGGTCATCGTATATTTACATACCACACCCCTGATTTATATAGGTATGCCAGAGGTATTTTAGTAGGTACATAAATTTGGCACATGAGGCCCATAGATGTGGTCGGGCGGCCTCTAAACCGAGCGGCCCTCGATCCAAGTTGTGATGAGGTCGGCGACAGTTGGACCAGGCGGTTGTGAGGTTGACAAGTCTTTAAGCTGGGCAACCACAAAGCCGAGAGTCTGTTTGACCAGATGGTTGTTGTGCCGAGCAGCCAGGCAGCTTTTGATGTTTGCCTCAACCGTCTTGGAACTGGAGGATCTGTTTCACATTTTTTATCTATCCGATTTCAGAAACGTTAGATTCATCTGAGTGGATTTGATTAAATGGATTCTTTCGGGGGGGGGGGGTAATATACCCTTTATTCGTCTGGGTGCACCGTCTTCCAGACACATAAGTCTGAGTGGCTGAGCGTGTGGCATGAAACCATTTATAGGAATGGTTCATCGTACAATTACATACCGCACCCCTTAATTACATAGAAGGGAGACAGAGAGGGAAATTACACAGTAATGAACACTAAATTTCATTAACCTTTATTTATGAAACGAAACCCTAAACAATTACATACCACACCCCTAAATTATATTGGTATGGCGGGGGTATTTTGGTATGTACATAAATTTGGCCCATGAGGCCCATAGATGTGATCAGGCGGCCTTTAAACCGAGCGGCCCTCGATCCAAGCTGTTGTGAGGTCGGCGGTCGTTGCGACGGGCGACTGCGAGGTTGATCGTCTTTAAACTTGGCAAGTACAAAGCTAAGAGCTTGTTAGACCAGATGGTTGTTGTGCCGAGTGGTCGGGCATCTTCTTGTTGATGTTTACCTCAGCCATCTTGAAACTGAAGGATCTGTTTCACTTTCTCGATCTATCCGGGTTCGGAAACGTTAAATTCATCTGAGTGGATTTGATCGGATGGATTCTTCGGGGGTAATATACTCTTTATCCGTTTGAGGCGCACCGTCTTCCAGACACGCAGGTCTGGCTGGCTGAGCGTGTGGCTCTGGGTCGTCCTTAGTAACATTTATTCATGAAATGAAACTTCTATTTATAGGAATGGGTCATCGTACAATTACATACCACAACCATAAATTATATAGGTATGGCAGGGGTATTTTAATATGTACATAAATTTGGTACATGATGCCCATAGATGTGGTTGGGCGGCCTTTAAACCGAGCGGCCCTATATCCAAGCTGTTATGAGGTCGGCAGCCGTTGGACCAAGTGGGTGTGAGGTTGATAGTTTTTAAGCTGGGCAACTACAAAGCCGAGAGCCTGTTAGACCAGATGGTTGTTGTTTCGAGCGACCGAGCAGCTTCTTGCTGATGTTTGCCTCAACCGTCTAGAAACTGGAGGATCCATTTTATTTTCTCGATCCATCTGATTTCAGAAAACGTTAGATTCATCTGAGTGGATTTGATCAGATGGATTTTTTTGGGGGCAATATACCGTTTATCCATCTGAGGCTCACCGCCTTCCAGACACACCTGTCTGGCTGACTGAGCGTGTGGCTCTTGGTCATCCGTCGTAACCTTTATTCATGAAGTGAAACTGTTATTTATAAGAATGGGTCATCGTACAATTACATACCACACCCCTAAATTATATAGGGGAGAAGACAGAGAGAGAAATTACACAGTAAAGCACTAAGTTTCTGTAACTTTTATTTATGAAATGGAACATCTATTTGTAGGAATGAGTCATCGTACAATTACATACCACACCCCTAAATTATATAGGTATGACAAGTGTATTTTAGTATGTACATAAATTTCAGCCACCTCCCTACTCTATGATGAGGGTCGCTGGCCCGAAGAGAGCAACCTGTAATAAACACCCCTAAATTATATACATATGCGTCCTGGAGGGCTTCTCTATGATGAATCAATGGGCCCGAAGAGAGCAACCTGTTATGGTATGGCTCATATACCATATAAGAGACAAATGTTGGAACAAAGCAGAGCGGAATGGAGCAGAAGAATTTGTCTAATCGAGAGAGTTTCGTTATGTGTGTTGGGGGTGCAGGGTAAAAGATCTGTTTCGTTATGTGGGTTGGCACAACAGAGGATCTTGAAGGCTTTGCGGGCAACAAAAACATATGTCATGGAGGATGAAGATTGTGAAGAATTGCAACAACGAGTGACAACTACCATACGTCTGTGCTTGGAAAATTAGGTTATGTATCATGTGATGAATGTGAAATCTCCATGGGAGGTATGGAAGAGATTGAAAACACAGTTTATGTCCAAATCTATGACGAACAAATTGTATCTAAAGTAAAAGTTGTATGGGCTGAAGAAGCAAGAAGGTTTTGATATGGTGCAGCATGTGAATGAGTTCAATCAAATAATCACAGATTTATCAAGGTTTGATGTGAGTATTGAGGATGAAGATCAAGTAATGATTTTGTTGGGTTCGTTGCTTTCCTCTTATGAACATCTGATGACTACTTTGACATATGGGAAAAAAACTATCAAAATTGATGAGATTACTATAGCATTGTTGGCTCACAACCAACGGAAGCAGAATGTAGGGGAAATCTCTCATGGAAACGACACTTTATATGTGAAGGGTAATCAGGATCGTGGAAGGAGAAAGAGAAGAAGGATTCTGGAAGGCAAAATTTCATATCAAAGTCCAAAGACAAAAAGACAATTCATTGCTACAGGTGCAAGGAGCCAAGTCATATGAAGAGAGATTATCCAAAGCTCAAGAAGCAGATTGGCAAGAAAGGTTATACATCATCGAAGTCTGTAAATGTGGTGCAAAGTGACAATTTAGATTGTAGTGATGACGATATGCTTTCAGTTTCATCAACTCAATTCACAGATGCATGAATTCTTCATTCAGGATTCTCTTATCACATAACACCTTACAACGAGTGGTTTATTTCATACATGTTAACTAATTCTGGCTAAGTTTATTTAGGTGATGATAGATGTTGCAATATTGTTAGTATTGGTGAAATCAGAATTTAGATGTAAGATAACACTGTTAGAACATTCTGGGTAGAAGCTGTGAATATGACATGTTATCTCATCAAGATCACCTCGGGCATCTTTAGGTGGCAAGGTTGCAGAAGTAATGAACATGTAATCCAATTAATTTTGATCATTTACGAATTTTTTGTTGTCCTGCTTATGTGCATGTACCTGGAGATTAAAGATCAAAATTTGGTGCAAAATCCAAGAAGTGCATCTTTCTGGACTACAAGAAAGATGTGAAAAGATACAAGTTTTGAGATTCGATTGCAAAGAAGATGGTGATCAGTCTAGATGAAATTTTTTATGAACAGTCCATGTTGCAACAGAATCAAGACAAAGTGCAAGGGAACTGTTCCAGTTCAGATGCAGTGTAGACGGATTTAGAACAACATCCAAAACAACTGAGAGAGTTGAAGATTCAAATCCAACACCTGGTGATTTCATTCCAGATGATCTGCAGAATTATAATCTAGCCAAAGATAGACAGAGACACGCCAATATAAGGCCTCCTAGCAGATTGGGTTATGAAGACTTGGTCTCTTATGCACTTCTCATCAGCAACGATAATCCTTCAGTTATGGAGTACGTTGATTCAGACTATGCAGGTGATTTGGATAACAGAAGTTCTACAATTGGGTATGTGTTTACTTTTGGTGGAAGACCTATATGTTGGAAATCAATAATTCAGTATATTGTGACATTATCTACAACTGAAGCTGGGTACATGGTAGTAGCTGAAGCTGAGAAAGAAGTCTTATGGCTTGATGGGCTAGTAAAGGAACTGAGCATTGAGCAAGGTGGAGTTCAGTTGCATTGTGACAATCATAGTGTTATTTATCTGGATAATAGTGAGGTGTACCATGCAAGAATAAAGCACATTGATGTCAGGTATCACAAGATCAGATAATTGATTGCTTCTGGTGAGATACTATTGCAGAAGGTTCATACTGATGAAAATACAACTGATATGTTGACCATGTCAGTTACTATCAATAAGTTATTGCATTGATTGGACTTGTTGAATGTTTTAAGTTGTTAGAGAAGCATGGTGGCCCAACTCACTTCAGTGTATGAAACTTCATGATGTATTTCTCCTAAGGGGCTGGATATTCACCAAGGTGAAGATTTGTTATGTATGACTCATATAACATATAAGAGACAGAAGTTGGAACGAAGCGGAGCGGAGCGAAAGAATCTGTCCAATCAAGGGAGTTTCGTTATGTGGGTTGGGGCGTTGCCTCGCGGTATGGTAGAGGGGTAATTTGGGAATTATATATTGTACTGTAGGGTTTACTTTAGGGTTATAAATAGACTTGTTTGTAACCCTAGGTCTAATTCTGTATCTTATACTCTTTTCTTTGATTAAAGGAAAAGTTCTCGCTTTGCTCCCGAGGACGTAGGCATCTTTGCCGAACCTCGTTAAATCTTTGTTCTTCTTCAGGATTTGTGCCGATTCTTTTTTTTTCTTTGCCCTAATTTCTCAACACGACCAACGTTTTGGGACCATCCGATTCAGCTCAGGCTTCAATAACTATGGAGGGTGACCTCCTTCATGACATGCGAATAAAGCAATTGGAGGAGGAGATAATTGCGATTCAGACTTGTGAAGTTCCTCTTCAAGAGGAGTTGTTGTCTTTGAAGGTTTAGTTAGCTATCGTCCAAGAGGAAGTTTCGATCTCCCGATTATATGCTGAAATGAATAGAGCGAATAAAGTTAGGATAGGGGGAGAATTAATATTCAAGTGGTTGTCTCAGTTGAGATATGTCCCGACTGAGGCAGCGATTGATAGTTTTGTGAAGTTTTTTCTTTTTTTGGTGATTATAAGTAGGTAAAAACATATGTAAATATACTTTATTGTATATATATATATATATATATATATATATATATATATATATATATATATATATATATTGTTACAAAATATTTATATAAACATGTCTTTAATTTTTTTTATTGCCTCATCAATATGCATGTTTGAATTAACCTTTTTCTCATGTTTTAATGTGACGAAAAGTCTATATTTCCCTTATGGCCTTTAGGCTTCTACTATATGTTATAAGTATTGCAAAATGAATGTTTGACTCTTTTACATTTCATCTCCTCCCGAGTGTGTCGTTGGTTTTCTCAGAGAGACAAGCGAAGATATTATTCAGATTGTATGCTTCTAGGTCGAATGTCTTGATCTGAGCGGCTTAGTTGTGTACGTAGATCAATTTAGGTACAGGCTGAGGCTACCATTTTGCAGCAAGATGAGGTTCATTCTCAGCAGCTACTATATCATCCCAGTGGAAGTCATGGCAAACTCAATCGCTATCGTAATGACCTTCGTCGTCTACATCTGGCGAGTGGAGGTTTTTTGGTTGATAGCATTGTTCGTGTACTTCTTCGATTTCAAGGTCGACCACGACAACTATGATGTGTTCTCATCTAGTCCCAAACTCTGGGTATTAAAAATCGAGAAAAAGATAAAGGATAAGTGGTTTCATGATCTTCACTCATCAACTAGGTTGAAGGATTTGTGTTTGACCCATTACCAAGGAGGTGGTGAGGATGAAAATATTGTCATAACATATTTATGTTTATGCCAGTATTATCGAAGGAGAAATATCTCTGTGTTCTAATTTATTAAACATGACATTGTTGATCGAGAGTAACTGGGAGGAATCTGACGAGAGGGAGAAGAAAAGGATCAAGGTAACAGTGGCAAAAGATAAAGAGCTGAAACCAGGGTAAAGAATCCTTTGGAGAGGGAGGCCTCGGTTGAGCAAGCCTTTAGGCAAGCTTGACGCGGAGAAGAAATATGGTTCCTATGTCCCTCTATTCTTCTCTTCTTAATTTTTGTTTACTTGTTCGAGCAGGTACAAGGACCTCGTATGCACCTCAAGAGACTCCATTGAAAACTTCAAGGTCACAGAAGTTGGCCTCTAAAGAAGTGGTTCCTTGGGGTCAACTAGTTAAGAAGAAAGAGGCGGGTGGCGTCACCTACATTGACCCAAGTTTTTTTTCTAGCCTTTGAAGTTGATGCGAGCTCTGAGGTTAAATTTTTGGAGAGGGTCGACCGGGACCCAAAGGGGAGAAGCCCGTAGAGGAGGAATCAACGCCACCCTTTCCCTCTTCTAAGAATGAGAAATTGTCCTTAGAGTGGATCACCTGGATGGAGGGCTCGAGCAACATCTTCAGGAGTTTGGGGAGAAGATTTCTGATGGTGGACACCGAATGGGATTGGTTCACTGGCCTTGCCCTTAGCCTCAGTTACCTAACGACGGTGATGTGGTGGGACATTCTAAATTATGTCTTAGTGGGCATGTCCTACTGATACATTTAAAAATTATGCAAATTTATATATACATTTTATGCTTAAATTTGGTGATATTGCACTTTAAAGAAGAGTATTTTCATGTTTTGTTGCAGGTATATTGATTTTAAGCATTTAGAGCAAAAAGAAGCAAAAAAGAGGAAATTTGGAGTCAAAATGCAGCTTTTCAGCATCCTGGCACCAGAGGTGCCAACATATAGAGAGCTGGCGCTAGAGGTGCCAGAATACAAAGAATAGCGTAGATTTCAATAAGTGATACATCTAAAATATATAGTCTTTATGTACATATTTTTTTACTTATTTTTGAGATATTGCACTTTATTGAAAGAAATTTTTGTGTTTTACTTTCAGATACAATCAAATGAATGAAAAATGATGGAAGGAGTGAAAAATGATAAAATTTGGAGGAAAAATGAAGAATGTGTGCAAAAGAACTGTGGTGCCTAAGCTCTTAGAACTGGCACTTACGTTCCTGTAAAACCAAGAAGGTCGCGCCTAAGCGTCAAGTACCTTGCGCTTAAGTGTCAGAAGTAGTTACTCGATGATTCAATAATTTTAGATTAATTTTTGAAGAGGTGTTTGAAACAACCATCAGTGAAAATATGAGAAATAGTTAATGGACAGGAAAATACAGTCATTTGGCTTTTGAAAGGAGGCAAATCTTGGAAGATTCATTGAATGTAAACACATTTTGAAGAGGCACCCAGACACCTTTTGGAAAATTATAAAAGAAGACTTGGATTGAAGAACTTTCTCTCTCTAGACAGCACCTTTCACACTCTCCTACGATTTCTCCCACACACGCTGCTACCCCCTTTTCTTTTTATTTTGAGTTGTAGTTTGTATTGTAAGTGAAGGAAGAGATTCAAAGAAACTGCAAGAGTTTGGTGGAGAGGATTTGAGATAAATTTTTATCTTTGTGACTACACTTGATTTTTAATTTAAAATTCTTGTTTGTTTGCATGATTTCACTTTCAAACTGAAGTGTAGTGATGTTCTCTCCATGAATTCTGAGTAGTTTTGTTATCTTTTTCCTTAAAATGATAAGTGATTAAGTATTGGATGGAAGTTGTGTGAAATATTAATCTTTAATGTTGGAATAAGTTGTGATGATTTTAAACATTATACTTCATTTACTTCTTGACTTGGCCAATTAATATGTTAATATCTGTTGTGAGAACATTTAAGATCCAAGATGATATTATCTCAGTTAATAAATGGTAAGAATCACATGAGATTGTATGACTGAGAATGTAATTCATATGATTGAGTGAAAATAAATAGGAAAATAAACTTCGAAGGGTGTAGAATTTAAGGACTTTAGAGTGACAGGCTAAAGCCGCCATTTTGATTTATAGTTTTAGGTTTTGATACGAGATGTTAGCCCCCATGTGGAGGGTAAAGAGGGAACTCTAGAGTGAGAGCTGGAATCTTCCCCACTTAACCCATCTTCAAGGCTATTGAAACTTTAAATTAGTCAATATTCTTTATAGCTTCTCTAGTAAGAATAAAAAATATTATTGCTCTTATTTGACATAACATAATTTGAATACTTCCACAACAAAATTCTTATATTTGTTACTGATTCATGATAAGGAAAAACATATTTTATTTATATTGCCTTCATTTTACAAATATCTAGTTAAGTTTAGTTAGTTGTTTAATTTACTTTCATTTATGAAAAATTTTAAAAAAAAAATCAAATTTTCATTTCTATTATAACATCTATAGTTTGAGTAAGAATATTTTGTAAAGTGGGATTTATTATCAAATTTCTTGTGATTTTAATTCCATATTGTATTTTTTTCCCTATGGGTTCGATATTCGGGGCTTAATAAAAAAGTCTTATATTACTTGATAACGATACGAATACTTACGTAGTATCCCATAATTAAATATAATAATTGTATTCTTATTTGCTTTGAAGTCAAGCTTTTTCCTAGTTATTGCTGGTGATCGAGTTTTTGGCGTCGTTGCAAAGTAAGAATTATAAGTCAGGAAAAATTAAGAATATAACAACATACATCGTATTGACATATAAAATTGAGATCAGTAGGCTGGCACTAGAGGTGTCAGAGACGAATTAAGACATAATATGGCGATTATTGACTCTTTTTGAGCGGTTCTAGAAGACTCCAATCAATTCAAACACTCCATGGAGTGATTCATTGCATCTAGACATTTTAGAAATGCTCTTGAATGAAGGGACTTGTCTCTTGGTGTGAAGAGGTGTGCCTTTTGAGGAAAAAGAAGGTAATTTTGAATTCTTTTTGAAAGGAAGGCTTGCTCTAATTAAAAAAGAGAGTCTAGAGAGTCAAGTAGGAAAAGGGGAGCGAGAGGTTTGAAGAGGAGAAGTCAAAGATGGCGTGAGAGAGTTTTGGAGGAAAAGTTAGGTTTTTCTTCTAGAGTTGTACGAGGAGAGGGAAGGTGACAAAATTCTTCTTCATTACATTTCTAAGAGAGAATTGATTGTGATTGTAAAGAAAGAAAGTGCTTCAACGGGAATTTCAAGGGATTTGTTTGAGAATGAGTGTGAGATAAGTGGTGTTCTTTCCTTTATTTGTTTTGTAAACTTATTTTTATATATAAAATCTATGTTTTATGAAATCATTCTCATACATTCTGAGTAGTCTTCTTTATCCTTCTCCCTACAATGAAATATGGTTTTATGAAGAATTAATTTTATTATGTAAGGATTTAAATGTCAATAAATTGTGATGAGTTGAACTTTGATCTTCATTTACTTTTCGATCTGACCAATTGAAATGTTAAAATTTGTTGAGAAATATAAGATTTGAAAGGGTTATGCTTTCTACAATAAGGTAAGAGTCACATTCAATTTCATGGGTGAGAATGTAGTCCATGGGGTTGCGTGCAAATAAATAGAGAAATGTACTTTGATTGGCGCAAAATTGAAGATTTTAAGGTGACAGATTAAAATCCCCAATTTGGTCCAGTTGCTTGGAAAACTAAAGCTAAATTATTAGCCCTCAGGGGAGGGAGAAGTGAGAGCTATGGAGTGGCAGACAATATCCTCTCAACCTAACCACAAATTTAAGGACCAAACTTTGGATTAGTCAAGTTTTTTATGCACTCTCAGATGATAAAGAATATGATTGCTCATATTTGACACAATACAATTATATATATAATTTTAAATGATTTAAATTACTTCACAATCTATAAACTCATTGTAAAGAGGAAGGATGCTTTCTTAAATTTGAACTCATCGTTACAAAACTTTGTTTAGTCTTTATAAGTTTATTTTTAAAGTTTAGCAAATAGTATAGTTAACCTAGATCTTTTTAACTACATTTAATTTAGCATACAATAAATTTACTTTAGATTTGTTTTCAATACTTAAGTTTTATAGTTTGAATATTATGTTTGACGTTATAATCATAAGAATTTCCAACTCCCTGTGGGATCAATAGTTAGGATTTCATTAAAGCCCTTATTACTTGAGCGATACATATAATTGCTAGGTAAATATTTCATTAAAAAATAACTAGGTAAGAGGGAAGAAGAAATAACAAAACTAAATATTAAATTTATTCACCATGTCCCGTATTTATTGAGTTTTAGTCTTTCAAACCCGAACTATGATAGATATAGACTTTCTTAGACTCCTTAACCTTACAATAATAATAGTCATTCACCTGACATTAACATTATATTGCATTATTATTTTTAAAATTTTTGAGAAATACAATATTTATAACCACGCAATATGTTAATGCATAATTTAATTGAAGCGGATCTTGCAATTTTTTCTTTTAAGTGTTTCAAAATAAGACCATCATATCTCTTGTTTCTCACAAAAATAATTAAGACAATGTCTACTCTTGTACATATATTTGGATGCAATAAAATTAATCAAACATTTTTCAATAATTATAATTATAATAATTACGATGTAATACATTGCTTAATTATCAAATAGTAATCTCCAAGCTTAATTAAATATAACATTGTTTTAAATGAAGGAGCAAATAATATTAAATATTTAAAATTTTTTTTCCTAATTATTTACTATTAACTCTAAAATAAATTAAGTTTTTTATTAATGTATTTTTTTCAGCATCATAAAAAAAAGTACTGCAACCGACATTGCAAAACTGTCTTTCTCACTTTTTCATGTCCAAACAAAACTATTGAGAAATTTGAAATGGTAGCTCACGAGAAAAGACATAAATAAGATGTGTAGTGTGTGAAGGAGAATGAAGAGTTCCAAAAAACTTGTAGTTTCTAGTTAAATTTGTCCAGATGTTCTTTTTTAGTAAATTTATCATTAGGGGATATGTAACCACAATTAAAATTTAGTGAAGATTCAGTAAAGCCCAAGATGCTTAAATCTTAAAAACTCTTTCATAAGGCGTGCTAAATATAATTAAATTCCACAAACTTGCTTAGAAACTTATTTCTTAATTTTTAATCTATTAGTTATAATATGAATTTAATATGTTATATAATTATTAAGTTAATTTATATAATATTAAAAATATATTTAATTATGATAATTTATCATTAATTGTTTATTCAACTAATTAATCATTAATAAGAATATTATTAAATAAATATATTTTTTACAATTGCTAAAAAATTATTGATTAATAATCAATATATATTTATTAAACTAATAAATAATTAATTAGAATTTTGTTAAATTAATTGAAATGTAGTATGTAATTTAATTTTCAATTTAATAATGTAGTTATTTATCATGTCAATATAATTATCAAATTGTGTTATTTTAATTATTAATTATTAATTATTAATCAATTGAATTAATTTACATCAAACCCTTTCCTCTCTCCCCCGTCGTTTTCCGCCGAAACCATCTCCGACGTTCCCCTTCCGGGCTTCCCCTCTCTCGTGACGGAAAGCACTGCGACACAGTCGAGACTCGAGCTAGCTAAGAAGACAATGAAGACTACGACGGGATCGTGGAGTACGAAGGCCTCCAAAACTCCCATCTTTTTCATCTTACCGCTCCGCTCCTGCTCTAACCATTGAGGAAGGTATCCATCGTCTTTCTCTCCTTTCCTCCCACCATCTTTGCGCGCTTAAGCTCCTCTAGATCCCGTAAATCTGTCTTCCGACGTCAGTTACTAAATCTGGGATTTAAGGCAAGATGGAGGAGACACGGAATCTAATAAATTTTTAGTTTTCTATATTTTTGAATTAAATAAAAATAATTTCGAAAATATTTGCTTTTATTTTGTTGCACAATAATTTTTTTGAATTATAGAACATTGAAAATTTCGTTTTGACAGAGATCAGAGAACTTTGAGTTTAAATTCCGGTTGTTTTTTTTTCGAGCTTATTTTAAAACATGAAATGCACTCGGGAAACTCATCCCTCACCTGAGAACTTATATCGCAAGACCTTGATCACATATTCTATTGTATTGGAAACTCTCTCAAGAGGCTCGACTCATCAAGTACTAAAGAAATTAGTCAGAAACACTCGCAACACTTTTTATGGAACTGTTGAAAGTTTAAATCTTTAAATTAACATTTGCCTATTCAAATTTAAGTCAATTCAATTTTAAATTTGAAGCTCATAATTTCACCAAGTTAGATTAAAACAATATAGCATTTAAATTCTCACTATATAGTCTACTAGTTAAGCAAGAGGTAGACTAATTGAAGCTAGAGATTAGAGTTATTTCAACTTATGCTCTAGTTCAAAAGATGTGAGATTATTCCATGCACACGTGCCACGACCCTTAAGTGGCTGGATGATCTACATGAAATGAAATTGCCATGAAACCTGATTCAAAGTATGTGTTGCATTTAAGGAATTTGCAAATTTTGATAAAGCCTAGTAAAAGCTCTCATGGTAAAATTTTGGTAGGCCATTTCTCAATGCTATCAGTCAATAACTCTACTACTTAATAAGCCACCAAAAATTTTCTTCCAAAAATTAATTGATTTCATAGTTTGGATCTCTTTATAAGTCATACAAACTGTGAATGTTTACAAATATGTTTACTTGAATGAAAAGTCAAGCCCTAAAACTCAGACTCATCGCTTTTGAGACAAGATCCACAATTGGAGAGAGAAATTCCTTTTATAGCCTAATTTGGAGATGACGCCTTACTGAAAATTAAAATTCTCTTGTACGATGGTGGCCATGCTGCTCGTCCAAGATGAAGACTTGTCTGATAAAGATACTAAATGTTATTTGGCTTTTTTACCCATTCCAATCAATTTTCTTATCTGGCTCTTTCCAATCAATGCTCTTATTTAGCTCATCTTATTTGAAGTTATTATTCTATTCATTTGATTTAAAAGTTCGAAAGAATGGATTAACATATGTATCATTTTGAATATTTTGATATTTCCTTCTCACTCAAACTTAAATGGGGCTTTCATTTTTATTATTATTTTATCGTTCTCAAATTTATGGAAGATATTAGAATTAGCGAACAAATATACATTCATGTTCATTCGGGTTAGGCTAATCAAATTGCCTTATGAACTCAAGCTTGATTTAGCAAAGTCATGAAGTATTCAACTTGAATACTTGGTACACCATGTGAGAGTTCTCACTAAGTGAACTTACACTAATAACCTGTCTCGGGATTTCCTCCCCTTGAGCCCGTTAAAAGAATTTGTAACTCGAAACTTGTTTAGAGAATTTTTTTTCCATGTAATTTGTCTGACAAATCCGTTCCCACATAGAGTCTTTCTTTTCTCATAATTCATCTAGATAGTCAACGGTTCTCACATAGAATTATTTCTCATTTAGAACTTGCCCTCACACATGAGTCAACCTCACTGAGAACTCATTTTTGTATAAAATTCATCCACAAAACATGTCCTATCCTTAGCGAGGATTCATCCCGAAACATAACTCATTTTCACAAAACTCATCGTCATTTGGACCTTATTTTCGCGAATAACCATTGGCCAACTAGATTTGTCCAATTGCCAGTAAACTTTATCAAGCATTGCTATGCCATTTTATTCATTTCACTTAAATATCACTGAAATGCACTCAATCTTGTAGCCTAAACATCGACCAAAATTTAGTTTTTACTTTGCAAGGACAATTTAATAGATATTCTAAGTATTTTTTTCTCTTTAGTTTTCAATTTCTCTATCAAGGTTTTTTTTGTACTCATTTGCAAGGTTTTGATATTGCTTTTCAATGTATTTGGATTCAATAGCAGTGTAGATATATATTTTTTGAATTTAAAAAAATATTTATATTAATAAATTCTGTCAGAAGTTTTTTTCCCTCATAATTATTTTTTTCGTCATTAGCTATACAATCTAAATGTATTGATTTAGAAAAATAAATTACAATTCTAGCCACCATATTTGAATTTGTACTTCTCACATACACTTGAAAATATTAGATCATTTTTGTTATCTTTTATTTTCCATTTTATTATTATTATTATTATTATTGTTTTGATTTTAAACCTGAATTATGTTTGGACGGGCTGTGGTTCTGTTTTGTTTCGTCAGTGCTTCCCCACCTCCATGTCCTTTTAATATTACTCTCTTTTTCATTAACTCAAACTGGAATAGGGTAAAATGGAATTATGGATCTAGTTTCAAGTAGAATAATTCTTGCAGGACATGGAAGCAATGGCTTCATATTACCAGGCAGCAACATTAGTTGCTTTGCCATCATATCCTAACTCCCTTGTGTGGTCAAAGGAGAATTTGGTGGCTATTCCTTCGGAGCATCTCATCACGATTCTGGTGAGGAAATTATCTTATGGTAAAAAAATGATTATTATATATGATGCCATTGGTGTTTTTATTTATTTTTTTCTTGTTGATTTTTTGCTTGATTCGGTCACTTGTTTTCTATCTTTCAGAATCCAGCCTCACTTTCTAGTGCTCGAGCGGTAATCACACTTGTGCAGAACAAGCCTTTCCGAACAGGTTTGGTGGAAAGAAGTGGTAAGTTGGATGGTCTTATTTCTGTATGCACGTTCACTTGAGTTGCTTGGAATTGATTGAGACTGAATATTTCTACCCATGTTTTAGGCTATTATTGTTTTTCCCTTTATTGGTGTTTTATACCAGAAACATGCATTGATGTGTCCATCTTTTTGCCAATTTTTATATTCTTAGATGCACATGTTTTTTGGAGGAGGTAGGTTGGGTGATCCAAACCAGTGTTAAAATATTGAGTGAATAGAATTTTTTTTTTCAATATGCAACCAAGTTTTTTTATGTGTTATTTAAGTTATGTTTGATAAGTGAAAAAACACAAGATATGGTCACATTCATGCTGGTAAATGTTATTATGACACTCTTTCGGCTTGACGGTTGATGCTTGGAGTGACAAATCGTGCACATTTTTCCTGTAATTGATATAATTTCATGTTTAAATATTAAGATAGCATGATTTTCTGACTCCAGGGTTGTCAATGTGTTTCCATAAATTGCCTTCCAAAATTGAATGACTTGGCTTGTTTCTGATTGGTTATATTTGAGGCCGATTTGAAACCACAAAAATGAAACCTTTACTTCTATGTTCTCTATCTTGCAAATATGTTTTGTTACATTTTCAAATTTAGTCTACATTCAGACTGAGTTGGGGCCAATATGAACTCAATATGAGGACTGAGTCGCTTCTAGCAGTCATCAATTCAACCTAATTCAACTTTTGTTGGTCAAATGTCGTGACAGGATGTATAAAATAGAGATGCTGTCAATAGCGGAGGATGGTTGAATCAAGAGAATTGCGAACTTGCTTAGCTGGTAACGTCATGATTAGGGGGCACTTTGGAGAGGTTCAAAACAATGGTAACTTTTGTGGAATGGTGAAATGCAGCATTTCAGAAGTGTAGTTTAAAGGAAGAAGGAGAAGCTAAAATGTCACCTTGGATGAAGTAGGTGAAAGTAGACAGGCACGTGAGAAGAATATTTGAGGTGTTTTAGTATGAAAGAGATGAATTTAAATAGACTAAGTATGCTGGTCGTGCCTTTAGTGAGATCAATGAGAGATTTATAGATGCACCTGTGCATAAATAACCTACATTTGAGGTTTCATGTGACATGTGTGGTTTAAGTATTACATCTTCAGTGAGAGATTAAATTAATTTTAGCATACTCGTCCTAGCTATTATAAAAAAAATTGTAATTTTGAACTTGTTATTGAATGTGTTAATTATTACCTAAGTGTTGAATTTTCAATTGCGGTGTTTTAATACAAATGCTTACTAGCATTTGGGGTTTAGATTTTCTGAAAAGCAAGATTATTCTATTTCATCAGATTTTGAGTATTTAAATTAAGCAAATTATTTTGTTATCATTTTTTTTATTCATACATATTTATTTGTTCTGTGTGATCTTGGGTTGTTACATCATTTTGTTTGCATTGCAAATACCGAAGCTTTTGCATCTCGCATTAACAAGTCTACGCTGCAAAATTGGTACCCTTTTTGAGGTAAATCTTTTATAATCATGTGATCACAATTATGACAAAAGAAGTTCATATCCAACACATGAGCCCCCACCATTGCATTGATTGGGGAGGGGTTGATGAATGAATTGATACTCTCAAACTCATGAAGAAACTAATTCTATAACTCCTGTTCCCTCATATCACATTATAGGTAACTTTATCATTGTTCTAGACTGCCCTCTATTGGCCGTTTTTTTTCCAACTTCGTAGTTTGAAAACGTGATGATTTTGTGATTTTGAAAATAATTTAAATATAAATATAATCTTTTTTTTATTATTTTAAAGTAACATTTTAATTTTAAAATTGGTGAGACCAAACGGGTCCCACATTTTAAATAATTTAGATAATTGAATACAATACTACAGGTAATACACTTATCCCAAAGAAATAAATGTATCACTTGTAATAGAGATTCAATCACCTAGACTAAAGAATTTGTGACATCCGTTTTGGTCTGCGAAATATTTTTTATAAAAAGGCCAACAAGTTCCCCTATCTAACATAAAAAATTAGATAAGGTTTATTTTATCTGGGTTCCTGGTTCCCTATAGAGGCAAGCCGCTATAGTTAATTACATCTTAAATGATCGAAATCACTTAAGAAAACTCTCTATTAAGATCATGTGGTTTTGCTTTCAAGATTTCAAAGTTTAAGTTTTCACGATTGAACATGGGGAAAATCAAATGGGAATGACTCAAAATAAAAATAATTATTTAAGGAATTCAAATGGAAGAAAAGTAGGGGATATCACAGATGTGGGAAAAAAACCCGGTGAACTCCCAACTATCCTAATATTCGGCTTTATGTCTTTTGAAATGATTTAACTTGATATTTCAATCCTGCAAATTATTTAAGATTTAGAACTTATGTTTGCACAATATCGGACTGTGCAAATAGCCTAAAGGACAGGAGGATTTATACCGTACTGAACGACAACCTCGGAATCCTAATGCGTTAGGACTTATAATTACACAACAACGTTGTGTAAAAAGCCCAAAGAAATGATCCTATGGGTTGTTATTTAAACTTAAAGAAAGTGATAGGTGATGTGAATGTGTTTTGCTGCTGCAGATCCATCTTGAAGTTATCCCTTGCCGCGCTGCCCATGATGTTTGCTCCGAGCCTCTCGTAGTAGCATCTCCTGGTTTAGTTTTAATTTTGAAAATACGCCTAACCACTAGATTATCCTAATCTAAGGCATAGTGTATCAAAGTAAATAAACATGCAGTATAATAGAAAATAGCATTATAGTGTACAGTAGAAAGAAAAGACAGTATAGCATGCTGAGAAAAATAGTATAATAGGCTATAAAAATAATATAACATGCTGGGAAAATAAAATGCTGTAATATAAATTAAACCTGTACACCTGAGAGGTTCATTGCTCCTTTAAATTTAGCTATTATGTGCTGTGTAAAGGAGAGAAGTATGACCTGAAAAAGACTTAACAAAAACAGGTAAATCGCAGAGAAAAGATAAAAAAATAAAATGAACTATCATACCACATATAAAGGACCAAAAATAGGAAATTTGTATGTGATATTGGAATGTCCCCAATTGCCAGGAGGATTTGAATGTATGACAAACTCAAATCCCGGAGCATTGGGTTTCAGTTTTGGTCAAGCTAAGGTAAGAATTCATTATTTGATTTAATTAAATCAGTCATGAGTCACAATCTAGTGCACCCTCGTGCCTAGTGTCCTAGTTATCTTCTAAACTGAGGTTAGATGTTTGGATTTCTTAGGGTCATTTGAAAATTAGGATGATAAACTATCTCTCAAGGTTGTGCTTCTAAAAATCTGGGATGCCTGCACTTTAGGTTAAACTCGAAGTGTCCTAAGGTATCTAATCTCAATTAAGTGTCTTTCCACTAACCCTCAAACATCTATAGATCCAACTTAGCTCGCTACCAGACTCCTAAAACCTAGGGGTAAACTCATAGTTTTGGTAAAAGAGTTGTGAGTTGTGCTTCAATCCTAATTAAAGGAATTGGATTTTAAATTGATTCAAAGCTTAAGGGATCTAAGTGTAAGTCCACT
Organism: Phalaenopsis aphrodite; assembly: GCA_003013225.1. Taxonomy (NCBI): domain Eukaryota; kingdom Viridiplantae; phylum Streptophyta; class Magnoliopsida; order Asparagales; family Orchidaceae; genus Phalaenopsis; species Phalaenopsis aphrodite. The sequence goes on along the minus strand of NEWO01000504.1, from coordinate 104,209 downwards.
AATCTCTCAATCGTTATCTAAATTCTTATTTC
>NEWO01000504.1:19475-57346 GCA_003013225.1 Phalaenopsis aphrodite | reverse complement strand
TATATATATATATATATATATATATATATATATATATATATATATATATATATATATATATATATATATTTATATTTATTTATATATATATTGAGAAAGCCTAATAGCTAATATATTAAGAAGAAAATAGGATACATATAAATTGTGGGAGGGCCCAAAATAACACCCTGCCCACACGATAATTACTATATGCAATTGGTGAGATGAGTGTCATTGCCAGTAGTAACCAATGTATCATACAATAAATTCCCGAGCTCGAGCTGCCTCCATTCTTCTTCTTCTTCTTTTTCCCGGAATAGACTTTTCATTCCTCATCCGAAGATTGGCTCGTCCAGTTAGTGGATTGGTCTAAAATATGTTAGACATGTGTAGGTTGTTGAACATCAGAAGCAACTACTTGTTGTACCAGCTGATCTTTTATCAGATCAGGGAAGTGGGAGCACACTCGTGTGTCCTGGCATGTAGGTGGGTCTTCTTCAATAACAGTGAGTGGTAAACACATTTGGATCTGTATCTGTAGTATGATGTTCTTCATCAGGAACTGCGGTGTTGGCAAGGGGGGATCCACAGGCAAATCAGATACCAAATCCTGTCTTGTGGGAACTTCCTCCACAGTTTGAGCAGATGTGTCCATAGCAATTGGGTTAGACCCCTCTTTGTTCATGTTTGGATGGAGACTGACATTTGTCCATTGTAAAATCCAAACAGCTCTTCGACCATCATTAAAATTGGTGCAATGCATTATTTGAAGAATTTTTCTCTACTTTTTTTCAATGCATGAACCATAAGTAATAATTTTTCATACCTAATTTTGAAATCATTTCTATTTCTCATAAGAAATGTCTCTGGGATGGATTGTTGATACATTAGTGGTTGGGGATAATTTAAAGGTGTTTGATGATCTTTTTTTTTTTGAATGGCATGACTATACTCTCTGACATTTTAGTGTTTTTTTTTCTTTTGATTGACTTGATAAATAAAAGTATTTGAAAAAAATGGTTTACTCTTCAAATGCAAATCAATGGATTGATTTGAGTTTGAAGATTGTATAAAATGTTGGAAACAAATTGAAGGAGGAAATTTGTTATATTCTTTTTAGTGGTGCAATCTCTCTCTCTCTCTCTCGCTCTCTCTCTCTGCACGCACCCTCCCCTCTCCTCTCGATAGTATATATGTATATTATATATTTTACATTTCAAAGGCATATTTTGGTTTTTTAAATCTGTTTTATTTGACTCTCTTTTCAAATTAATATGCAGCTTTCCAGTGTTTCTGATCTGTGCTTTGGGCTTGCACTTTCCCCTGGAGAGCAGATGGTTGCTATGGTAAGCTTTAGTATGAAGAACAACACCCCCGTCCCTAAAACATTGTATATTGGCTAGAGAAAATGAATGCAACTTGACGCCATAGGTTATTACATGTGTAAATCTCATTCAATTTTTATCATTTTATATTTAACATTAGCATAGATTCGTTAAATATTTCCGTATCTCTTATAGGTATACGTAAAGATTGTTCACTCCCTAAGTGGCATGTTGCATTCATGTTCTCTAGGATATAATTGAATTATACTTATCAGCATAGTTTTTAACTTTTTTTGCTATAAAAATAATCTAAATTCTGTACCCCACTTATCTTAATTCTCAACTATTCGAGTTTCTATGGATTTCTAAATTAACAATTATGCCATATTTCATCTCTCTCTCTTTCTCTCTCTCGTCAACATACAAATTTGCTATTAAAGTGAATTTGCTTTATTACAGGTCCGCAGCTTTGATGCCAATCTTCAGCATCAAATGTATGAGAAGAGGTGATTGCATACTATAATATTCAATTGCCTAAAATGAACATTTGAAAACATTTTCAATTATAATATGTTGAACATTTCTCAATTTTCTTGGGCATAATTTATTCAATTGACATCTGTAGGTCTCAGAGAGCTGTTGTTGAGTTTTTTTGGAGTGGTGGCCAATCTTTTGAGGTTCCAAATGACAGTAGACCTGATGGTTGCAGATTAGAAGCCATAAGCTGTTTGTCTGTGCCGGAGTTTACCTGCTGGGAAACCAATACCTTGCGGTTTTTGAAATCCTTAGAAAATGTGAATAAGCCAATAGTGATTTGGGACACATTAACCTTGTTACGAAACCTTAGGAAAGATTTTCCTGTCTTGGTTGAGAATATGATAACTAAATGGATATCCAGCTGGTTTTCAGGTCCAGTGAGTGATTCACTTGAGGCTATATTGTTTCGTGACCATGATAAGATTTTGATGGTTAGTTCTCGTAAAATTCAACTGCTAAACATTATCTGCAGAAGGGTGATGCTTAGTGAGATGGGGATTGATTCAGTTAAAGATTATCAATTTAAACACAATAGGTCAAGTAATAAGGGAAGTAACTCAGATCCATGGAATGATTTGCTCATTAAAAGTGAAGGTGAGCTACAAGAACGTCTTGTTTCTTTTTCTTTCCAAGTTGTTCTAAAAAATACAGCTAATTCTCAATCAACTGTTGGAGAGAGTGCATATTGGTCTCCTGTTGGACTAGCACAGATGGAACGATGGACTGCCATTAACGATCAAAAGATTCATAGTCAGCTTAGGCTTCTTGGATCAGAGGTTGCTGAATGCAGGAGCAGGTACTTTTTGACTCTTTATATGCTTTTTTTTTTTGCTTCTATCATTCACATATAAATAATACGTAAGACAGGCAAGCAGATGGCCGTGCAAAATTCAATTGGATTTGTAAATTATCCTCATGTCTGGGATAAGAGCATTATTCTTCTTCCAAACTGTTTCACGTCCTTGTGTCTTAAGTTTAGACAAATTTTAGTTTTTGTAAAGATGGGAATGAATCACAAGTTTAACTTTAGTCTTTGTTTGACAATATTTCACAAATTGCTTGATTTCAAAAATCTATTTAACCACAACTTTAAAGCTTGCAGTTGAAATCTCTATACTACATGAGCATTGTTGGAGTTTAGGTAAAAGCTAATTAATATAATAAGAAGACAAATGAATACCAGTGCACAAGTGTATAAGTTCACCAATTTGATGGCTACTGCCATCCATGCTAATTTCACTTTTGACTTTATTTTTTAATACTTATTGTTCTTAACTCCTTTGATGCAACATAATAATAATGCACTTTACTTTAAAGTAAAATTAGGAAAGCTCAAAATATGATAAAAATTTTTATGACTCCAATGAAACGACCTGAAAATATTGTTAACTTAAGGAAGATGAGAAATGACTAAATTTGCGTATTGTATTATTGGACCACTATTTAGCGAACACTCTTCATAGCTTCATTGACATGTTTAGCACGCTCGCTAAGCAACTTGTCATTTTTATGAGTAGTAATGGTTAATTTCATCAAATACAGCAATGTTGGCTAGTTGGTATAGATTTTTTAAATTAGTCTAGTCATGGGTTTAAATTCCATTTACATCAACAAGTTTCTCAGGTGGGCAAAAATGAACATAAATATAAAAATAAATTTAAAAAAAAATACCGCACAATTCTTCATATCGCCATAGCAACTTAGTGTTAACAAATGAAGCCAGTATTGCAATTAACATGCTTTGTGAATGGAAAAATCATAATGAAGTATTCCAAATATTTTTCATTCTGAGTTGGCAATTAAATAATCACTTATTTTAATGGAGGTCATTTTGGTTTGGTACGTACAGTGCATATTATTCGATTAGATAAGGTAAGGAAAATCAAAAGTCTTAAAATTGCTTGAAGGAATGAAAATCTCATTTGCATTGTTACCATCATTTCTAACTAAATATATTTCTGTCGTATTGAAATCTGAGCAATTATCTTCAAATGTATGTTTGCATTATAATATTATGTAACTAGGAACTTTATTGCTTTTATTATTGTAACTTCAGGAACAATATTTGCATTTCCCAGTCTGTTGAGGAAGAGAGCTGTAGTTTTTGCTCTGCTCCAGTACCTTTTGAGTCTTCCGAAGTAGCTTGCTGTGAAGGTATTGTGAATCAAAAGGGTTGTAATGAAAGGCATCAGCTTACAAGATGTGCAGTTTCCATGAGGCTTTGCTCAGTGACAGAGCCACTATGGCACTGCATGTGCTGCCGGAGATGGGCTGCTAACCTACTTCCTCGTTCATTTTTTATGCTACAAAATTCTCCTCTATATTTCAGAAATGTAAGAACATTTTCTGCTGTTGGAGAACGTGTAAAACCTTTGTGTCCTTTTTGTGGGATTCTACTTCAGCGGTCAATGCCTGATTTTTTGTTGTCAACTTCTCTAGTTTAGCTTCTTTTTTTTCATGTGTAATTACCATTCTGCCTTTGAATGGCAAATTTTTTTATTTAAGAGTAGTTATTTCAGGTCTTTTTGATAGTCCACAATTTATGCTACATTGTATATTAGCCATTGGCAATGTAATTTATGTTGTTCATATATATTTTTTATTGAAAAAGCCCAAGGGCTGATTTTATTGAAATAGAGAAGATACATGAAGATTGTATGAGAGGGCCCAATAGAGACACCCTACCCATACGATACCAAGTACAGTAATATCCCAACTAAAAGATACAGATAGACTCAAAAAATTAAAATTTGCAGAAAACAAGTAGCTAGTGACGAGTCAGTTTAGTACTGTCTCTTCCTCTAGTTTTAGGAGCAGAGCCAGATAACAAACTTTGAAGTGTCGTGCCATTGCCCGGAGTAATCAAAGTATCATCCATTAAGTTTTCAAGTTGAAGTGTGCCCCCAGCCTTTTTCTTCTGTCGAGAAGTGTAAACCTGTCATTCTTCATTAGAAGACTGACTCATGTGATCCTCAGTTTGATTAGATATTAGAACCACAGTAGAAGGAAAGGCAATCGTTGCTACAACGATAGGTTCCAGTGTATGTGAAACGTGAATTGTCACATCTGTGCCTGATGCTTACTGAATCGGAGCTACGGGGCATCCTGATTTTCGGTCTGAGCATTTTCAGTTGTAGTATGGTCGGGAGAAGGGTTCTCAGGGGCAGACACCAAATCGTGTCTTGTGGTGATTCCCTCCTCAGGTTGGCTGTCATCAGGTTTGTTGGGAGCGCATTCAGGCACGTGGGGTGCACTACCAACATGTTCTTGCTTTTGACTATTGGTTCTCAACTATGGGTGCAATCTGAAACATTTCTGCTGCGGGTGCCCAAACATCTTGCAGTGCTTACAGTAGTAAGGTTTTTGTTCCATAATGATTTTTTGTCAATAACCATTGTGAGCAGAACCAAGCCAGACTTCTTCTACATCTGGCAGTGTAATATTTCTTTCAATCAAAATTCTTGCAGTAGAGGGCCTTAAGAAGTGAATTGTGGGTAAGTCTACCTGTAAAGATTTTCCAAGGATAGTCTCAATTGCATATAAGATAGGTAGGTCAAAGAAATGAAGCTTGCGTTCAGGTAATGAGAACTAGATAGGCGCAATTGGGTGTTCTTGACTAAGATCAAAATTAGGGGTCCATTTGAGCAATTTCATATGTTTGCCCTCTATTGTGATGAATGTCTTTGAGAAAATCCTTGTGTAATATTCTTCCATACTCAGCTGTATCATAACATGTCTTCCGTCGAAATGACCCACCTGCTAGACCCCAGCTAGTTTGAAGTCTTCAAAAACCTTTTTGATAATTTCCATTTTTGGGCAACTTAATAAGAACATTTCAACTAGTGTAAATTTGTATTTTCCAGCTCGAGTTGAAATTTCAGCATCAGAGAAGAATATTNATATATATATATATATATATATATATATATATATATATATATATATATATATATATATATATATATATATATATATATATATATGCGCGCGCGCGTGCATGTGTCATAAAAACATGAGAAAAATATCTTTTGTTTATGTGTTATTTTGAAGAATTTGATTACTTAAAATGTCATTTTTTTATTTTCTCGGAGCTTTATTCTTGTACATACTACTCTTGGTGTAATTTGAAACTCTATATGAAGGTAATGAATCATTCTTTTAGAGTTCTAATAATTGGGTTCGAAATCTTCATATGCCTGATTTTTTCACTTTGTAAGTAAGAAAAAATTGAGATCTATCAGTAGCAAAGGCATGATTCTATGTCTTAACGTGTAAGATAATCTAGTTGTTTATCATAGAGGTTCTCAAAAGTTCCGATATTGTATTGTATTTTCTTCATTTTGACAATTCATTTGTTGATTTGTGGAGGTTGGATTGAAGAAAGTTTTAAATTGATGTCATTACCTTTCTCCAATTGACAACTTCTTCCATGAAATATGTGGCCTAGTATTTGTACTAATAACGAGCATACCAATTAATTCAACTTTTTGAAGTGCTTGTTGTAGAGGAGTGCCAATTTCCTCTTTGGCTTGAGGAAATTAAATATTTGTTGAAATACTTAAAAAGTTGAAATGGCCATCAAAGGTCTAGAATCAATTACTTATTTGGTTAGATGAAAATGAAAATAATTAAAGCACAACATTATGTACATCTTTTTCATTCTAAATAATCGAATAAGCTCCAAATCAAATCAAACATAAACAGGTAAGCCCCCGTAGTTCTCATGAAAGAAACAAAATGATTTAATCACAAACAATTCCCTTAAATAATATTCACACGCTGTTCGGATATATACACTTAAAGAAATTGACGATGACTACAAATTCAAAAAATTTCCTTAACAATCTTTAAAATAAGTATATCCATTGTGGCAAAATGTGTCGCCACTTTCAAGCTCTATAACATAAGGCATATGATGCCATTTGCTCCTTAAATAGATAAGCCAAAATTTCAGTAAAATGCATTGAAAAAGTGAGTATTCATTGGATTTCTTGTTGGAGCTTTCCCAAGAAGTTGAGTTGAGTCTGCCTGGATTGCTTTGTAGGAGCTGTTGGTCAGAAATGGAAAATTGTTAAAATCAATGAACGCATGATTCAACTTTAAACCAAATAAGAAAAAAAGAAAAGGTGGAAAGAAAAAAAAAAGCTTTTTTGATTTTTTGGTTTGAGGATATGATTGAGGTTTTCTACTAATTATACTCTTTTTTTTCTCCATCAACTTCCGCTTCTTTTAAAAAGGAGGTTGCATCCATTTTAAAGATGAATGATTGAGAATGCTACGAAACTCTTATAAGATATCATTAAAGCCCCATACATCAGAATTTCATAACACGCAGCATTAAAGATGATTAATTATAGTTATTTATCAGGTACAATGTAGAGATTTTATAGTTCAAGTAGCATGATGACTTGAAACACTCAAGTATTTCAAGAATAAACTTTTCCAGTTAGAGAAACCATGATCAATAAGGTTGGATTAAATAAAGAAACTCTATGATAATGCATTGACATTATGAACATTTAGGTGATTTACGGAATAATAGTCTTAATGACCAGGCTGATGTAAATTTAAGTCTTTCATAAATAAAAATAAAATTAAATTAAATAAAAATAAAAGACTAGATAGATCTATAATGCTTAAATGAATGCATTCAGAGAAGTAAAAAACTACAATCAATGTTTTTATTAAAAAAAAAAAATTTCAAACAACATTACTTACCTCGATATCATCTTTGACATTAGTATCATCCCTGTCTCATCCTTTTGCTAGGAAATGTCTCTAATAGTTCTGCAGTTTTAAGCAATATGTAAAAATTATGACACGAGAGAGCAGTAATTAAATGTGTTATTACAGAAGTAACAACTCAATTTATGGGAAAAAGAAGCACCTCAGTGGCCTTCCACAGCTCGCACGTTTTTCCTTTCCTTTGAGATTCCAATTACATTGAATCATAAATCATTCATGGAATTCAGAATCTGTCTCAAGGGAACGAAAATGAGAAAATTTGATCATGAAACAGTAAACTGAAAATGACTGGTAGCAATTCTTGGCTTTAATTCTTATATTTAAGAAGTCTGATCGGATGTGCCAGAAAGCTCAATGAGCTTAAACTTGTCTGCCATGAGCCAGATGTTAAAATAGCGTTCAAGACTAACATGAATAAACTTCAATTAAAATAGTGTATCAATTCAAAAATTACCTTGTGTTTCTTAGCACAGATAAAATGCAACTGCTATAAAGACAGGATGGCTGAAGTCAGTATTTGCTCTGTGAGAGGCTGGTAATGCAGCTAAAAATCTATCTTTGTAGTTCAAAGTAGTGGGCATATAGTAAATATGTAATTCTAAGTATGCAAAAAATCAAACAGAATGAGCCGGAAGCATTGGATTAAGCTTGTTAGAATTCACAACAAAAAGAGTAAACTTGAAGCAGAAAAGACAATTACTCACAGAGATAATCCCTTCTGCACAAACGAAAGAAATAAGCCTCACGCAACCGAACTGGATCACAAGTTCCCAAACATCCATCCTTGCCCTGCAGAAGAATCCAAGTGTCAAAGGCTTATTTTAGCTTCCCAAATAAAATAAAACGCACACGAAATCCAATCCAAGTGAAGAACATAATGTTTAAGAGAAAAAAACAAAATAAAAGAAAAGGAAGAAACTAACTTGACTCCAATCTCGTTCTGCATTGCATTGAAACAACTAATATAAGCCTTTTCAGACATTCCACTCAACCAAATTGCCGCTTAACAATCAAAGATCATTTGCAACCTATAAATAAATTTCCACCATTCTCAACTTAAATGATTCAGAAAGAATAAAAGTAGGCAAAACGCAACAGTCCTCAATTCGTACCTAGAAGAAATGATTTCCTAGCCTTGCAGATGCGTGTCTTTGACTTGGGGTGGCCGACACTGGCGGCGGTAGAAGATAAATCCATGGATGCTGACAATAGATATCTGAGAAAAATGCGAATTTTGCTTCGCAGGTGCTTGTTGCGACTTTTAGGGTCTCTCGCAACGAATTTAGACCCGGAGTTAGGCTTAATCTGCTAGACGATCAGTTTGGACGAATTGAAGCTGTGGTTTTGACGAGGGTTATATCCTCGTTATATTATCTCCCTGCATCAAAAAAACAGGCCTCAAATTTATTTGAAGGTACAAATAATTTATAGGTAGGTTACAGGAAAATTATAGGAGATATAACAGGAATATAATCCCCAATATCCTCAAAGTTCTCCCGGCTGAGGAGAAACTTGGAAAAATTATTCCATACGGATCGGAGTCCGCACGTAGCTTGCGTGCGGACTCCGATCCGGACCGTAAATCAGGTGATTAACGGTCCTGATGTATTTCGGTGGGCCCCACCTAAAATTTTTTATTTTTTTTTAAAAAAACGGAAATAATCTTGACCGTAGATCACCGTGATCTACGGCCAAGATCGAACACGTCATGCAGAGATGCATGCGGTGTCCGCACGCAATAATCCCTCGAGAACTTGGGGTTTTGGTGGTCTCAGCACGCACGTGGGAACAAAAGCAAAGGGAAGCAAGCATGCGGCAACAAAAGCATGGGAAATTCTTTCATGCCTTTCTATTCTAATTTCTAATGTAAATTATAAAGTTGTAGCCTACCACCCACTCAAAAGATTGAAATTTAAACTAAATACACTATTTCTTTATATTAGCCAAATTTTATTTAATTCTTAATAAATTTAAAATAAAATTTGTATAGCAACTTTCATGTCATCCTTTTACCAACCACAAATATTGATGAAGCATTTGCAATACACATTTTTATTAATGAGAGAACATGTAGAGCAACACTATAACTATTTCTTTAAATTTTTTAATTTTTAGTATTTGTTATCACATTAAGTACTTGAAGGAGCTTTATTATGCTTCTTAAGGAGCATTTTAACAAGCTTGGAAAATTATATTTCAAGGGCTCAACTTGTTATTAGTTTTGTTTTTACTTTTGCTTTTAACAATATGTTTGTCTAGTATGTTATTTTACAAGTTTTCTTTTTAAATAATTTAACATAGTTTAGAAAATATTCAAAACAAAATTTCAACCTTTTAAGTTTCAAAACTAATCTTATTTTATTATAACTTATCAAATATATATTTTTTACAAATCAAAACTTATACAACATTAATTAAAAAAAAAAGAAATAACTATGTTCAAGAAGGAAGAAGGAGCAAAATTATATTCATAAAATGAATCATCATAATTAATTTTAGAATCACCATGCTTACATCAATTGAATGAGAATAATAAATTCTATAATTTTGTAAGATTTAAGAAACAATTTGAATGAGCAGAACCAGTCTTGAAAATTTATATATCCCATGGATGAATATAAGTTGTAAATGACAACTATCAAACCAATTATTGCAGTTTAACTGCAATCAATAATATGGTTAATTGTAAATTAGCTTAAATGGGGTCAAATGAGGGGAAACATGAGGAGCTACTCTATTGGATCAAACTCACTGAAGAAAAAATTGATCAATAAAATAAGGTAAAGTTGTAAATTCTCATGAGAAGGAAACAACAACAACAACAAAGCCTTAATCCAACTATGCGGGGTCGGCCACATGAATCTTTTTTCTCCATTGTGTCCTATTTTCATCTAGTTCTAATGAATTAAGATCAGTTTCTATACAATAAGCCCAAGTTATTTTAAGTCTACCTCTGTTATTTTTAACATGAGTCGAATATAAAACATTTACTCTTGTAATCAGATCATCGATGGTTGGCGTTTAATGTGACTAAACCATCTATGACAACCCTATCCAATTTTGTCCGTCACTGAAGCTACACCAACTCTGTCATAGATAAATTTGTTTCACATTTTTTCTCCAAGTGTAAAGCCATTCATCCACCTAATCGTTCTCATCTCAACAACACTTAACTTAGTATTATGCTTCTCTTTTAAAGGCCAACATTCAGCGCCATAGAGCATTGCAAGTCTTATCACTAACTTATACAATTTTCCTTTTATTCTAGGCGATACTTTTCTATAACACAAAAGGCTAGAAGCATTCCTCCTATTAAAAGGAGGAGAACGAAAATTGTAGTTATTCCGAAAACTCTGCATGGAAATCAGATAACAAATATCATTGATTCATCGCCAGAACAATAACAAATAAAAAAAAATAATGAAAACTAGAAGCTATGCAATCAGCAAACGATAACATTCAATGTTTGTAATTAAAAAAAAAAGATAGGGGGTATTCAGGTTGTGACACTATTAAGAAAGATTGGGATCTCACCTCTCTTGCTCCTTGCCTCACCGGCTAAAACCCTTGATGACATGCGATAGAATTTCACCTAGAGGGAAGATGACTTTCCCGTCAGTGATCCAGGATGAAAAATAGTTAGAAGAAGTGAACTAACCTAAGTTCTTTTCGGCTCTCTAGAGTGGATGGGCTCTTTCACAACAAACTCAGACTTTCATTTTTGAGGGCATGTAAGCTTAGGGCCTTTTAACTATAACAACACATTAAGAATTTCATCTTTAAGGACTACAATATTTCAAGTGAGATTTTAAACATGGTTTCAATTTTTATGTCGAGTGCATCATAAAAAAATTGTTTTTACTTGTTTCAAAATTTAGTTTTAGTGGTCATTTTGATCAGTCTTTTATTATAAAGTATTATGATGATATATTCAAGGTATAAAATTAAGAAAATTTTCTAATTTAAATTTAAGTTAAAATACACATAGAATATAATAAAACCTTGGTTGATTGTAGAGTTATTATTTGATTTCAACACTTACTTAAGACTTCTCCAATAAATTTTTGTTAATAATATACAAATTTTAAGTAAAAATTTTATTTAATGTTGACTCCTTTTAGGGAAAAATCACTCAAACTAGCCGAACACAAAAATAATAGTGAACTTTTGAACAATTTTAATCCAAATCCTCTCAATCACTTGGGGTTATCTTATCAAAATATTATTATAAAGAATCACCATCATTGCTTCAAAAAGCATCATATTTGTTTTTAATATTATATATATTTTTATTGCAAAGAACATTAGGTGGATGCAGAAACAAATTTGATTATGACATTAGAGCTTTTAGTTATTTGCTTGATATTGATATTGTATATATTATTTATGTGTATTTAATTATTTGAGTGTTTTGAAGGTTATTAATTATAAAGAGGTCATACTTTATTAACTATCCTATTTGCTCTACTGAAATTTACATTGGGGAGCTTATATTAAAAAAGAATCAAAATTATCTATATTATAGTAGAAAAGATTACGTCTATCATCTGAATGTGCAGACAACAATGTGGAAAACATTTCGTTCTGCACACAGTGTAGCGTAATCCACACAATCATACGTATGCCCGATTGTCTGAACATAATATTTTCACACATTTTATCTAGAATATTATAATAGTTAAATTATATTTCTTCAAATCAATACCACAAACAGCTACTTTTTTAAATTTTTTAGGAATCTCGTGCATGACCCATGAAAATCTACTTTCAAGCCTAACTTAATAAGTAATGGCTCACTTGACTTCCAAATATTAAAATTAATTATAACTACATAAAATGAAATCATATGCTAGCATCTTAGTTTGTTGATTGAGAGCTTTGGTTGTCAAATAGGAGATTTTCAATTCAAAACCTACATATATAGTGTGTGGATGCTTGCATTTCTGAATAACTTATTTTAGATTTCCTTAATGAAATACATTGTGCCTTCTCTTTTGAAAAAGTTCATTTATTATTATTTGATGCTGTTTCTTTAATTAATGTGATTGACTATATGTGTGTTGATGCATGTATCTGTGTGCGTGTATATTTTAAAATTTAATATTTTTGAGGATATCACTTCTTGCATCAAATCTGACTCATTAGTTCGAAATAGAACGCCAAATAATTCATGTCCTAATTTACTTCATCAATCATGTAGCTATTCTTAGTTTATTTCTTGCACTTAAAGTTCAAATGGTTTTTACACTTCTCTCCCATTATAGATTGCTTATTTGGGAGATTCCATCTTGCACTATTAAATTTAATATATGAGCACAACACATCCTATGAAATTATGGTTCTTTCAAAGGAAACTTTTTTTTGTGAAGATGGGAATGAATCACAAGTATATCTTTAGTCTTTTTTTGAAACTATTTTTCATATGGCTTGATTTCAGAAACCAATTTAACCACAACTTTAAACGATACAATTGAAATCTCTACACTACATGAGAAATGTTGGAGAATAGGTAAAAGTTAATTAATATATGAAAGCAAAGGAATGCCAGTGCATAAGTATATAGGCTCACCAATTTGATGGCTACATCCAATTGCTATTACTGTTAATTTCACTTTGACTTTATTTTTGAAGAATTAGTGTTGTTAATGTCTTTGATGCGACATAAAGATGATGCTCCTCACTTTAAAATAAAATTATGAAAGCTGAAAATATGATAAAAATTTTTATGACCACTTCAACGAAATAACATGTAAATATTGGTTTCAACTTATAAAAGATGAGCAATGACTAAATTTGCATAGCATGTTATTAGGCCACAATTTAACAAACACTCCCTTCATAGCTTCATTGAGATGCTCAATATGCTTGCAAAGCAATTTGTCCTTTTTATGCGTAGCAGTGGTTAATTTCATCAGATACAACAATACGGGCTAGTTAGTATAGACTTTTCAAATTAATCTAGTCCTAGATTCAAATCCCATTAACATCAATAAGTCTTCCTAGGTGGAAAAAAAATGAACATAAATATAAAAATAAATTAACAAAAAATACCTCACATTTCTTCATATCACATATTAACTTAGTGTTAACAAATGAAGCAAGTATAGCAAGTAACATGCTTTGTGGATGGAAAAATCATAGTGAAGTATTCCAAATGTTTTTCATCGTGAGTTGGCAATTAAATAATAAATTATTTTAATGGAGGTTGTTTTGGCTTGGTGCGTACAATGTATATTATTTGATTAAATAAGGTAAGGAATAATAACCATCATGTCCATCTAAATTTATTTCCGTCGTATGGATTTCTAAGCTATAATCTTCCAATCTATTTTTGCATTATAACATTATGTAACTAGACACTATATGGCTTTTATCATTGTAACTTTAGGAACAATATTGGCATCTCCCAGTATGTTGAGGAAGAGAATTGTACTTTTTGCTCAACTCCATTATCTTTTGAGTCTTTAGAAGCTTCTTGTTGTGAAGGTATTGTGAATCATCAGGGTTGTAATGAAAGACATTAGCTGACAAGATGTGCAGTTTCCATGAGGCTTTGCTCATTGACAGAGCCACTGTGGTACTTCATGTGCTATTGGAGATGGGTAGCTAACCTACTTCCTCATTCATTTTTTATGCTGAAAAATTCTCCTCTATATTTCAGAAATGAAAAGAACATTGTCTGGTATTGAAGAACTTGTAAAACCACTGTGTCCTTTTTATGGGATTCTATTTCAGAGGTCAATGCTTTGTTTTTTGTTGTCAACTTCTCCAGAATAATTTCTCTTTTTTCCGTGTAATTACCATTATGCCTTTGGATGGCAATTTTTTTTTTATTTAAGAGAATTCATTTCAGGCCTTTTTGGTAGTCCACTTATACTACATTGTATGTTAGCCATTGGCGATGTAATTTATGTTGTTAGTATTTCTTATATATATGTAGAGAAGATTATTATATATATATATATAGAGAGAATGACAACACATAGAACATGAGATGAATATTTGTAGTTTGTATACTATTTTGAAGAACTTGATTACTTCAAATATTTTGATTCTCTAGGAGCTTTATTCTTGCTTCATCCAATACATGTTGTTCTCGGTGTAATTTGAAACTCTATATGAAGATAATGAATCATTCTTCTAGAGTTCTAATTGCTGGGTTCTAAATCTTCATATGTTTGAGATATATTAGTAGCAAACAAATGCATGATTCTATATGTCAGTAGAAGGTAATCTATTTGCTTATCGTAATGGTTGTCATAAAATATTCTAATATTGTGATGTATTTTCTTCATTTTGATAATTCATTTATTGATTTGTGGATGTTGGATTGAAGAAAATTTTAAATTGATGTCATTACTTGTACGCAATTGACAACCTCTTCCATAAGATATGTAGCCAAGTATTTGTAATAATAATGAGCATACCATTTAATTCAACTTTGTGAAGTACTTGTTATAAATGAGTACCAGTTTCCTCTTTGGCTGGAAGAGTTTAAATATTTATTGAAATACTTTAAAATTTAACATGACCATCAAAGGTATAGTATCAATTACTTATTTGGTTTGATGAGAATGAAAATAATTTAAACACAACATTTTGTATATCTTTATTACATGTGTTTGACTGTATTTACCCCAAAAAAGGCCGACAAGCTAAGTTTCCTTCTAAATAATCCAATAAGCTCCATCCGATTAAACATAAAAAGGCAAGCCCCTATAGTTCTCATGAAAGAAACAAAATGATTTTAGAAAAATGGGTGAGAAGAGGGCCGATCGATTCACAAATAATTTCCTTAAATAATATTCACATGCTGCTCGGATATACACCCTTAAATAAATTGATAATGACTACAAAACTAGTATGCAAATTTAAAAAAATTTCTTTACCAATATTTAAATTAAGTATATCCACTGTGGAAAAATGTGCCACCACTTTCAAGCTCTATAACATTAGGCATATGATGTCATTTGCTCCTTAAATAAATAAGCCAAAATTTTAACAAAAAAAACATGAGAGTATTCATTGGATTTCTTGTTGGAGATTTCCCAAGAAGTTTAGTTGAGTTTGTCTGGATCACTTTGTAGAAGCTGCTGATAAAAAATGGAAAATGTTAAAATCTATGAACCCAAAATTCAACTTTAAACTAATTAAGCTAAAAATAAGAAGGAGAAATAAAAAAAAAAACTTTTTGATTTTTTGATTTGAGGAAATGCCTAAGGATTTCCACTCATTATACTCATTTTTCTCCATCAACTTCTACTTCTTATAACAAAGAAGCAACATCCATTTTAAAGATTTATGACTGAGATGCTATGCAACTCTTATTAGATGCCATGGAAGCCTCATACTTAGGTATTTCGTAACACACAACATTAAAGATGATTAATTATAGTCATTTATCAGGCACAATGAGTAGATTTTTATAGTTCAACTAGCATGTTGACTTAAAACTCTTAAGTAACCATTAGTTTCAACTTACAAAGGAATGATTTCAGAAATAGACATTATTAGCTAGAGAAACCATGATCAGTGAGTTTAGATTGAAGAAAGAAATTCTATGGTAATGCATCGACATTATGAACATTTAGTTGATTTTTGGAATAACGGTCTTACTGACCAAACTCATGCAAATTTAAGCCTTTCATAAAAAAAAATTTAAAAAAAATTAGATTATTAATGTTTATATGAATGCATTGGGAGAAGTAAGAAAAACAATCAGTATTTTTATTCAAAAAGAAATTCAAACAACATTACTTACATCGATATCTTCTTCAACGTCTATGGAAGAATCATTAGAGATATCATTATCATCCTGCCTCATCCTTTTGCTAGGCAGAGTGTCTAATAGTTTTGTAGTTAAGAGAATGTATAAGAATTATGACATGAAAGTGCACTAATTAGATGTGTTATTACAGAAGTTATTACTCAATTTATGGGAAAAAAGGTACCTCGGCAGCCTTTCACATTCTGCACATTTTTCTTTTTCTCTGAGATTCCAATAACATCAAAACATAAATGCGTTTAGTTCTATTTGTTCATAAGTGGTTTACTTTACATTTTAGTTTCTTTTGAATTTTATAAGTTGATGACTTTTATCTTATTTAACCTTCATTTGACTTTTAATCAATTTAATTTTTAATAAGTTTTTTTTGATTTTTTTTTTGCTAGGATTGACTTTTATGATGATTTGAATTTTTTTAATTAGGTTTGTCTTTCATGATGACCCTGGTCAAGAACTCTTGGTTGTGTCACCCCAAGATCATTGTGGTTTGTGAACTGTTTGGTTACAAGTGGCTTGAGGAGTCCCTGTTAGCAACTGTGAGTTACCTTATCAAGGGCTTCCTCACAAACTAAGGGTTGGTTTAATTGGGTTCAAGTTTAAGTTTTAATCAATTTTTATGGTTTGCTTAAGTAATAATGGCTTTGAGACTCTTACCCATCTCTTATTTATATTCACATGATGTGTTTTTAGAGTTTGTTGAATGTACAATTTTTTTTAAATATTTAGATTCATCATGGTTTGTTCAATTTCTTGGTAAATATTTATTCTACTTATGTGTTAATTTGTTATATTTTATTGGTATTTTCCTAATTCATGAGGGGAATGCTTATAAGCTTGTAATTCTTGACCTAAGCCACTTTGTCTCAAAGTGGAAGTTGTTTAGTATGTTTTTGTATTTATTGTTTGAACATTTTGGAGTGATTAATTAAGAACTTTAATCTAATTAATTTTTTTGCTGACTCTAAGATAAGTTTTCATTATGTGATAATTTCTTTTAGGTTAAGTTATTTAAACTTTTAGTTTGTAAGGTTTGTTTGTGATTATTATTATTATGTTGTTGTTATTTTTATTATTGAGGTTATGTTTGTGATTATTTTAATTTAATCCATTTTTGTTGTATTTTATTATTTTATCAATTGATAATGAGTTTTAATCCATATTTTATGAATTCTAATTTTCTTTAAGTATTTAAGTTCAAGGGTTAATAAGTATAAAAAGGATGCAGTATTTATTGTTCTTTTAATTATGAGTTTCATTGTATTTTAATTGGTTTAAATTTTCATCAAATTAATTGGGTTTTTTTAATAATTTTTTTAGACTTTATTATGCTTGGATTATCTTTACATTCCATCTCATTTTATTTATTGTTATTTTATTATTTTACTCTTTTATTCAATTTTAATCAAAATTGTGTTAAAGTAGCTTATGAACTTAGCTAAATTTCCTTTCAAATATTTTGGATAATTAATAAATTGTTCGTCCTCTAGTTTAGGTTAATTAATTCAACAACTGTTTATCACTTATGACTTTTATAATTTCAAATATTTACAGTTTTGCCTCTAAACTTGCCCTTAGGGTTTGAATAAAATTTTTAACTTAGCCATTCGATATTATATTTTAATTAGATTTTACTACTAGGATTTTAAAGGTTTGATTTGACTATTTCATTTAATTTTTTTTAGAGCAATAGCTATGGTGCAACTTTATATTTTTACAAATATACTCTCATTGGTTTTACATAATTTTTGCTTTTTAATGGGTTAACTTATCATTCTAATTCACCAATTTACTGAGTTTTATTTCCTTTTAATTTAAAAATTGAAATTATATTATTTGTTTTTTATTTTAATTTTTATATTTATTTTTGTAGTTAATTGTTGTTCTCAATGAAAATTGGGATTTTTTAATTAAATTATGGTCTATATCCCTGGAAAAATTAGGAAGCAGTCCCTTTGCAAAGAGCACATGATGTCTAAATTTCATTAAGCTTTAAATACTTATAAATTTTAATGAATTAATTACTATTTAATGGTTTTTAAATAATTTTAAACTTAATTATAAGTTAAATTATTTAAGTTTTTTTATTAAATTCTCCTCACTTCACTGAGCCCATATATATTTTTATTTTATTTTCCTAATTTTTTTTTATAAATTTTTGACTTTTTAAAGTTATTTGGATCTTCTAGGATTTATTAGGATCTTTTATATAAATTTCTAGGATTTTTTAAAATAATACTTATAAATCTTCTAGGATTTATTAATTTTATACATTTTTTTTGTTTATCCGACGTAGTGCCCCGTCATCCTTGACATCTTTGAATGTCCGCACTTCGTCTTGTGATTGGTTGTACTTTCCACATGTGCGTTGAGTTGTTTCGATCCTATGTTCCGCTCCTTCATTAGTTTATCATTTGATCTAATCGTGGCTATGTGTTCCAAATACACTGGAATGGAGGACATAAGTTCAACATCCCCATGGGACGATGAACCGAGACTGTCAACATACCTGGGATTGATCGTGTCAATCCATCATACCAAAGTCTATCCCAATTGATCCTAAACATTTTTCAGAACCTAAAAAACACATCTATGGCTAGATATGCATGGATTTGCAATTTTCTTCATAAGAAAACCAAACTCGAAGGCAATTTCTAATTTTTCAGGACATTATCTTTACCCAAGACATGTGACCTTGATTAGGTTTGATAGAGATTACTGCCATGAGTCCATGAAGCTCTCTAAGGTGTTAATTTGAAGCTCGTTCTCCTTCTTGTATGAATTAAATCGAAGGGTGATTCTTTTTGGTGTTGGATGGGGTTAGAGGCTGTGAAAATTAGGGATTTTGATTGAGGAAGTGATTATAGGGTGCTACAAAAGCTAATGGGAGGGTCAATTTTAGGTTTTAAGATGTTTGGGTGCAAGGCCATGAAATGCTCTGGTGCAACTTGATGAAATTAAGGTTCTCTAGTAGTGAAGGAGGTTTAGAAAAGGTGGGAAATGAAAGATAAAGTATGTGGCTTGGCTTGAGATTGGAAGCAAGAACATATAGTTTGGCTGAAGAATTGGGTAGTTTGGATAACTTGCATGCCTTGCAGGTTGGAGACCTTTATGGCCATGAGAGGCAATGAGAGAGCTTGGATTGTGCTTAGGGATCTTATAGAGGCTTTGATAGAGGTTGGAAAGAGCTATAGTAGGAGTTCTACAAAGAGGAATGGAGGATTCCTACATTTTATGTTTTGGATGTCATATAAGAGGCACGAGAGGAGCTTAAGTTGATTGGGGAGACTCTTGGTTGGGTGGCTAGGCTCCGTTTTGTTGGATTTGGTTTCCTTGAAGTAGATTTAGGTTTTGGTGGATAAGGATGCCATGTGGAGGAGTTGGCTTGATGTGACGATATAATTTTGTCTATTATTGCTTGGACTAAATTTAGGGCGCTAAATTTATTTAATTTTATTTCATTTCTCTCTTAGTGGGTTAATGGGTCATGGGGTTAATTTTAAGTCATGAGGGTTTTAGGGTTGGCTTGGTCTTAGTGGGTGGGCTTCAACTTGATTTTATTCTTGGGCTTGGGTTATAGAGTTTGGGTTTGGATGGTGGGTTTAGGCTAATTTGATATATTTATGTTAATTTCAAGATTTATGTTTTAATTGGTTTTCTTATCTTCATTAGTTAATTGGTAGTTTTAATTTAGTTTGAGGTGATATTTTTATTTATAAGCTCTATTTTATCAATCTTAGTCCTAGTTTGGTTCAATTTTAATTTTATTTCGTAGGTTTGAATTTTGATTTTGATTCCTTTTGATGATCTTTTGATTGTTTGGACTTTTATATTGAAATTTTGATGAGGTTGGTGTATTTAATGATTTTATTTATCTTTGATTGATCTTATATTTTATGCTTATGGTGGATTTGACCATTTTTTACCTTAGTTTTTTTTTATTTTATCAAATTAAGATTTATTTTAGTGAATTTAGTTGAATTAATTTGAAGTTGATATTAATACATTCAATTTTTGTGTTAAGATTCGTTGATTTATATTGTTGAGGTTAAGTTTGATGTGTTGGCTTTAATAGATTATAGTAGGCTAACTTCAATAGCTTTGATTTGTGTTATACTTAATTTTGATATATTTATAATTTGGTGAAATTAATTTCAATTAATTTAACTTTGATTGAGTTTGATTTTACTATATCTATTATTTAGTGCAATTACTTTAAATTAATTCAATGAAAATTAGGCTTAGTGAATTTGGTTTAATGGATTTAATTTTTATTGGTATTGATCTTATTGGATTTTTGAAATTTTTTATTTTAATTTTTTTGAATTTTAATGAAATTTTAATTTTCAAATGCATTTCAAGTTTTAATTGATGGCCCTTTTTATTTCATTTTTTCTTTCAAAGGATAAACCCTCAAGGTGAGCCTCATATCCAATGTGCTTTTTTATGAACGAAAGAAAGGGTTACTTAAGTGGTTAGGAAGGGGAAGTGCAAAGTGCCTATGGGACCTAAGTCTATAAAGTCAAAGGGGGTCACCTAAGGCATTTCCAACCTTATGGGCACCCAACTTATTTCTCATGAATTCACTTGAACTAGCTCAACCAATGGTTAAAGATTATTTGAAGCCAGGTATATGAAACCTTAAGGAGTGAAGAAATATTTGAAATTCTATTTGGCTTTTGGTTCCATTACTAGTCTCCTATGCGGGCCTCTAAGAAAATCCTAAGGGATAGACCCTAGTTTCTAGGGAAAAGAAATGTAGGAAGGACCTCATACAAAAATGAGGTCAACATGTGCTTTTATCATCTTTACCCAGTGTAGCTTTAAATTTTTTTGATTCATCAAACATTTTGCCTTCCAAATTTTAGAGTTCGTTGAGTCAAATCTTTGCATTTTCTTCAGTTATTATCTTATTTTCTACCATAATTATAAGTTATGGGAGTTGCACATTAAGAGGGTACAACTTCAGACACATACACTAGAGTGTACGATGTTGATTGTGAGTTCTGTAAGTTGTCCTATAAGATCATAGAGCTTCTAGCGGATGTTCGTTCCACTATTTCTTGTTATCAGCCAGCTTCTTCAAAATTTGAACAACCATCCTGTTCGTGGCTTCTCTTAGAATGTTTTCTTTTGAATAATAGATTTTTGAATATCTTCATATTATCTTATGTCTTTTGAAAAATATATAAATCGTTGTGCTCTTGAAAGCTACACAATTGACTAAAATAATTGTTGATCTCATTTTTGGTCGATCAACTCACATTCAACTCAGCACACACTCAACACTAGTTTTGGACCAATGTCTTCATGCATGGTCCGGGCGTAACCATGACTGAAATCTCTTGGGTATGGCCCGGTTTAGAAGTAGGCACACCAAAAGTTCATAGGCATGTTCACGCCTAATTTCAACATAGTTACTATTGACCTCATTTTTGGTCAATCCTATTTTCCTTGACTTAAACTTGACTAGGCATCAATAGAGCTTGATTTTTATCAAACCCTGTAATTATTGATTTCTCTCTTAAGGTTATCATAAGGCTCAGAACCTCATACTCAAAATTTCATGAAGCTTATTATGACTAATAAAACCATGCAAACCAATTTGATGATTAGTTGAAATAGTTTTTAGGTAATGTTGTACACTTAAGGTCTTCATGCATGTGAATAGTCTACACAAAGATTATTTGATGAGTCATTTTTAGAACAAAATTCATCATTGTGTCCATGCCATCAAAATTTTTTAAATGAGTCCTTTCATGCTCAATTTTTTCCCCATTTGGGCACCTCTTGAGCAAACGATAATTTAATGAGAGAAAATGATACCTAGGAGAGAAAAAAAATGATAAATGGACCATGACATCTTCAAAATAATTTCATATCTACTTCAGTCTTCAACAAAATTTGTTTTAAACTTAAAAATGCACCATTTAGACGAATAAAAATTTTTGGTCAAAATTGACTATTTTCTCTCTCCTAGGGTAATACCCACCTTGACTAGTCATACCCCTCTATCAAGCTTGCATTGACCAAAACCAATTGAATCATATAATTCCTTGAATTTTTCTCTATCAAATACTAATTTTCAAATTTTTGACCATAACCACCCATAACCATTTTCCATAACCACCTCCAAACTTAAAATGGCATATACATTTAATTTTTCTCAAATTTTTATGCAAACTTATGAATTTTCTCCCAAAATTGCTCAAAATTACACATATGCCACTCAATCTAGACCATCCATTTAATTACCCATCCAAACATTCTCATTATTCCACCTCACTACTCTAAAGTCTTATTTTTATTGGTCCACATGCCATCAACCAAAGTTTCCTTGACTCTCCCTCCAAATGGACTAAATGTTAGCCGTTAAATTTAAAGCTCAACACCTCCTCCTAGACTAGCCACTCCCCTTTACCCACTAACTAAATTGCAGCCCAAACTCCCCATTGTCTTCACAATAATAGCTAAAACTCCCCACTTCCTCTCTATCTCATGCCATAATAGAAAATACCTTCCCCATTCGAAATCCTTGGCTTCTTCTAAAATTTTCTTTGCAATTTCCTTCCTTTCCACAATTCAACATTAAAAATTTCCATTCTCCCTTTTCTTTCATTGAACTGAGAACTCCATTGGGCAAGTTCACCATGAATTCACAAATAAAAAGCGAGGGATTCATTGAGTAAGAAGGAGATGTCAAAGGAACATCAATTAAAGGCAGTTCAATATAAAATGAAAGGTATAATGTGCTTTTCCAAAATGTAATTTTTATTTTTTCCATATTTGCATGCCTTGTTTTAAAATTCATCATGTTGTGTGAAAATTTCTTTCAATTTCTCTTATGTTTCACAGGGCTTTTATTTCTTACACATTGTTTAATGTTTCCATAGAATTAATTCATATAAGCATCATATCTAAATGTTTAAACTGTTAAAACTGAAAATCCATGTATGTTCTTGTTAAAATTTTCTTAGGAATTTGATTTTAATCATTTATGATGGCCGCCACCCTCCGGCTCGCCAGTTGCTCTCTATTTTTAGGCAGGCGTCGTCGTCATTGTTGTCATTATGGAGTCTCCAGCTTGACTTCTATCATATAACCTTTTATTTTTGAATAGCTCTCTCTTTGATTGTGTGGGTGATCTAATGAGAGAAGAGATTGGAGGGCCAGGACATAAAATGAAGGGGAAAAACAAAAGAAACACATGAGGAAACTTCATAAAGTGGACTTCACATAAACAACTCTGAAGTGTATTGGTTTAAGACACCTCAGAGGCATTCTCACGAAGAAAACTTAATGAAAGAAAACCCATAACTAGAGATTTAAGTTATTGTAAATGTTATGAGGTTTACTTCTTGCTATAAGGGCAAGCCTCTATAGTTAATTTTATCTTAAGTAATCTATGAATTATTTAAGAAAACTCTCGAATAAGGTTGTTACTCATCCTCAAAAGTTCAAATGTCATTGTCAAGGAAAAAAAATCAAAATCTAATTAATATATGGATATATATCATGTAAAAGGAAACTTATATGTTATGTCCATGTTCATGTGGTTTAATTCATGTCTATTTTGAAAACTCATGTAATGTGAAGGGTTGTGTATGTACATGTACAAGAAAAAAGAAAAGAAAATGAAAAATATGTGGATATGTGACGTAGGATTGTATGATTTACATGTGATGATGTGTGTGTATGTATGCATGCCCTGGATGATGTATGCACTAATGCAAGTTGGATGGATTTATTCCCTTTATGTAAGTTAGAATGTTAGGAAGGTCAACTAGATGTGGCTTTAGGTTAATTAGTATGTGTGGCTAACGAATGTATGGGAGGAAGAATTAAGATTCGTAGGCTAAATAAAGATAGACTTTTGTGATCTTAAGAATTTAAAGAACATATATAAATGAAATGTTCTCTAAAATTATATATTTTTAGAAAATATAAAACAACCCATAAAAAATCTCTTTCTAAGCTAACTAAATGTGTTNCAAATTTTTATGCAAACTTATGAATTTTCTCCCAAAATTGCTCAAAATTACACATATGCCACTCAATCTAGACCATCCATTTAATTACCCATCCAAACATTCTCATTATTCCACCTCACTACTCTAAAGTCTTATTTTTATTGGTCCACATGCCATCAACCAAAGTTTCCTTGACTCTCCCTCCAAATGGACTAAATGTTAGCCGTTAAATTTAAAGCTCAACACCTCCTCCTAGACTAGCCACTCCCCTTTACCCACTAACTAAATTGCAGCCCAAACTCCCCATTGTCTTCACAATAATAGCTAAAACTCCCCACTTCCTCTCTATCTCATGCCATAATAGAAAATACCTTCCCCATTCGAAATCCTTGGCTTCTTCTAAAATTTTCTTTGCAATTTCCTTCCTTTCCACAATTCAACATTAAAAATTTCCATTCTCCCTTTTCTTTCATTGAACTGAGAACTCCATTGGGCAAGTTCACCATGAATTCACAAATAAAAAGCGAGGGATTCATTGAGTAAGAAGGAGATGTCAAAGGAACATCAATTAAAGGCAGTTCAATATAAAATGAAAGGTATAATGTGCTTTTCCAAAATGTAATTTTTATTTTTTCCATATTTGCATGCCTTGTTTTAAAATTCATCATGTTGTGTGAAAATTTCTTTCAATTTCTCTTATGTTTCACAGGGCTTTTATTTCTTACACATTGTTTAATGTTTCCATAGAATTAATTCATATAAGCATCATATCTAAATGTTTAAACTGTTAAAACTGAAAATCCATGTATGTTCTTGTTAAAATTTTCTTAGGAATTTGATTTTAATCATTTATGATGGCCGCCACCCTCCGGCTCGCCAGTTGCTCTCTATTTTTAGGCAGGCGTCGTCGTCATTGTTGTCATTATGGAGTCTCCAGCTTGACTTCTATCATATAACCTTTTATTTTTGAATAGCTCTCTCTTTGATTGTGTGGGTGATCTAATGAGAGAAGAGATTGGAGGGCCAGGACATAAAATGAAGGGGAAAAACAAAAGAAACACATGAGGAAACTTCATAAAGTGGACTTCACATAAACAACTCTGAAGTGTATTGGTTTAAGACACCTCAGAGGCATTCTCACGAAGAAAACTTAATGAAAGAAAACCCATAACTAGAGATTTAAGTTATTGTAAATGTTATGAGGTTTACTTCTTGCTATAAGGGCAAGCCTCTATAGTTAATTTTATCTTAAGTAATCTATGAATTATTTAAGAAAACTCTCGAATAAGGTTGTTACTCATCCTCAAAAGTTCAAATGTCATTGTCAAGGAAAAAAAATCAAAATCTAATTAATATATGGATATATATCATGTAAAAGGAAACTTATATGTTATGTCCATGTTCATGTGGTTTAATTCATGTCTATTTTGAAAACTCATGTAATGTGAAGGGTTGTGTATGTACATGTACAAGAAAAAAGAAAAGAAAATGAAAAATATGTGGATATGTGACGTAGGATTGTATGATTTACATGTGATGATGTGTGTGTATGTATGCATGCCCTGGATGATGTATGCACTAATGCAAGTTGGATGGATTTATTCCCTTTATGTAAGTTAGAATGTTAGGAAGGTCAACTAGATGTGGCTTTAGGTTAATTAGTATGTGTGGCTAACGAATGTATGGGAGGAAGAATTAAGATTCGTAGGCTAAATAAAGATAGACTTTTGTGATCTTAAGAATTTAAAGAACATATATAAATGAAATGTTCTCTAAAATTATATATTTTTAGAAAATATAAAACAACCCATAAAAAATCTCTTTCTAAGCTAACTAAATGTGTTATAAAATTATTAATTTTGAACCTTAGAAAAGCTCAAGCTCAAAGGATGTCTCTCTAAAGAGTCCTTTCAAAATTTTACAATTCAAGTCTTTTGAAGAAAATAAAAAATAAAAACTCTTTCCAAAATTAAAAGTTAAAGATTTTGGTTAAAAGTTTAAAGCACTTTTCAGAATGAAGAGTTTAAATATTTTTTCAAAAGTTCAAAGCTCTTTTCAAAAGTTTAAACCTCTTTAAATTAAAAAATATTTTTAAAATCTAAAGTTATTTTCAAAATTAAAGTTAAAAAAAATTTCTTCAAAAATTTGAAGCTCTTTTAAAAGTCAAAATTAAAATACCTTTTAAAGTTAAAAAATTAAATGAACCTTTGGAAATTTAAGGAATTTTAAAATTAGAACCCTTTCAATCACTTAACTTTTCAAAAGACCATTGCAAAATAAAAATCAATTCAACTTAAAAAAGATCTTTGCAAAGAATATATTCTTGAAACTCCTTTTGAGCTTAGGAAATAAGAAGAATTTATAAGATTTGTCAGGCTCTCTAAATTGCGTAGCATAGGAAAAGCTTTTATATTCCCTAGCATGAGTGTATACCAAAATGAACATGTTTCTCCCTAGAAACTTGTGATTTTGTAGCCTTAACTTATGATTATATAAGGCTTTGCCATTCTAAATCTAAATAATCCATACATAAGTAAACTCATATAGCTCATACATTTTGAATGACAAATTTTTTTTCTCAGAAAAATCCCTATTGTTGCATGAACAATAAAATATTTTTAGTTAGAATATAAGTGATTCTTAAATATGAAGAATATAAAATTAAAAGGTTTAAGTTAAATTGTTCTAGATAGAAGTCTCAATCACACATCAAAACCTTAGGAATAAGGAATAAAAATACTTATGATAGAAAACTGAATTCAAAACCTTCATAAGAACTCTAACTTTCTGACACCTACAACACCCTATGAAAACTGAAACTTCAAACTTTATAAGAACTTTGATTTATCACCATAATTCACAAACTTATGAATCAAACAAATCACCACTTAAATAATGAGCCCATGAAATTAATTAAAATCAACCAACTTTAATTTTTACAATTAAAGCCTATAATGGCTCCAAAGTATGAACTCGGTTAGCCTACATAGACAAAAACACAAGTCCACACATCCTAGAAAAGTCCATTCTAGAAGTTTAGGTTAGTTTACTAGGTATCTCAAAGATAAAATTAAGGATTAGGGCTGCTAAAACAAATGGCCTGCCCTCTTAGGCTATAGAGGTGTCTTAGAATGAAGTAACCCATCATTACTAACGAAGATATCCTGAACAATTTATTAGTATGATGGCCGACCTTAAGTCATTGCCATGACGATAAGGAAGACTTCTTGTTATTTTATTGGTTAATAGTCTAAGGATATTAATATATTTAGAAAAATGGAAAGCCATGAGCTCTTAACTGGGGCTTTATTCCCTAAATTTTGGTTAGTCCACTTATAGCCTCCTTTATAGAGTCATTTTAGGTTAGAGCTTCATCTCTATCAAGAAATCAAGTAACTCTTCTACCCCTTAATCAAGGATTTAACCCAACTTGGCTTAACCCAAAATAATCTAAACTCAACTTATTTTTAGTCTAAATTAACTCAATCTAAACTCAACTTCATTATGATTTTGATTTCAAACCATGCCTAATCCAAACCTATTAAATTCAATTCAAACTCAATTTAAAACTAATTTAGCTCAATTTTGTGCTTCCAACCAGAATTTCAAATTCAAACTCAATACTACCATTCTGATTTTTAACCGTTGAGTCAAAACCCTCTAGATAAAGATATTTTAGGAATTTAACTTACATTTAATAAAAAAAATAATTAGTTTAAACCCACTTTAACCTT
Source organism: Phalaenopsis aphrodite (assembly GCA_003013225.1). Lineage (NCBI taxonomy): Eukaryota > Viridiplantae > Streptophyta > Magnoliopsida > Asparagales > Orchidaceae > Phalaenopsis > Phalaenopsis aphrodite. The sequence goes on along the minus strand of NEWO01000504.1, from coordinate 29,274 downwards.
AAATAAAAAGCATAATAAACTTAACAAATTTAACAAACTGAAACGAATTTTAAGAAACTTAAATAAACCTTAATCAAACTTAATTAGATTTCAAATAAAAAAATCTTGATTAATTTTAATAAATTTTAACAAACTTAATGAATTTAAAACAAACATTAATAAAATTAAATGGACTTAAATAAACTTAACAAGCTTTAATATATTGTTGACCTCACTTTTGTTGAGGCCTAGTCTTCTTCTCCTAGAAGCCTAGGATCTAGCCATAGGACATTTCTGTTGACTATCCTAGAGGACTAATAGTGGAACCATACACCTTAGAAATTCTAAACACCTATTTACTCTTCTTGAATTTCCACATGCACGGTTTTTCCCTATACCACTTATTAGGATGGAACCAGTAGGAAGAAGCTCAAGAGGAGTCCCTATAGGATTGTCAGGCCTTAGGGTTAGCCCTAGGTGGCTTGGTCTTGGTCAGGCTTATACACACACACACACACTTCAACTCATCACACACACAATCTCAAGACCCTAAAATCGCCTACACTTAACCCATTCCCCAACTCTTTTGGAAACTCATGTGGGTGATCCCTAAGCCCTTAGCACTTGGTTAGGATGACTAAGACCAACATATGGAGGATCCAAAATAGGCTCTCAGTGATCTCATGGCACTAAAAGTAACATTGTGATTAAGATCTTTGATGATTTCCAATTTCACCAAAACACCCAATTTTAACCTTCTACCCTCAAACTTTTTCAAAATTACTAAAATACCCTTAGAACCCCAAAATTTTCAAAATTTCCCAAATTGTCAATTCTCACCCAAAAACCATATTGAACCCTTCCAAATCATTCAAATTGAACAAAAAATCCCAATTTAACTAAAATTCCCAAAATACCTTTGATTTCCCCAAAATTACCAAAATGCCCTTCATGCCCCAAAAATTTTCAAAATCTCCAATTTCACCCTAAACCTCACCCATATCAATCCTAACCACCCAATGATCCCAATTGCACCCAATTTTACCAAAATTCCCAAATTGACCTTAATAGCCCAAAGCACCAAAATCAACCCCAATTTCCACCAAATTCATTTCAAATTTCTATAATTTTAAATCCCCACTAAATTTCATCTTGTCTAAGACCAATTAAAATCAAATACAAACCCAATTTGATTAGTCCATGATCAATTTCAAAAATCAAATTCCTCAGTCATACTTTAAAAGTCCATACCCATATGCATTCCTAAAAGCAGTGACATTAATTTTAAAAGGCCCAAATTGAGCATACATGTCAAAAATCACTTTGTTATTGTCCCATATTAATCAAAATCATTTCATCATGGAATCATACCTAGCATACCATACATGTAAATGAAATTTTATTGAAATGGAGCTTGTTGGCATTTTTTTCATTTAAAAGTAATAAATACCTAAATCCCTTTCTCATGAAACTCCCTCATGACCTCATAAATGGCATGCCATGTCTCATGAAGCTTGTCATGGACATCATGAGGTCAAACTTACAAAATTTGGCAAGTGGAGGTTACTCTTCCTTCTTCCTCCTTCACTTGGACTTATCCTTTTCACACAACATCTAAGCCTTGGTTTCATGCTTGAACCAGCCACAAAAACTTACCTAAACCTCTTTTGGGGACCAACCCATACTCCTAGCCACCTTGGACTTGAGCTAGCTACTTGACCAAGGGCTTAAACCCAACCCATGCCAGCTTTACCTAAACCCCATTTCTCCCTTATTCTTTGGCCATGAGCCCACTTGAGACCAAATTGACTTGAACTCACAGTTCCCTTGACCTTCCTCAGTGTAGAGGTGACCACACTTGCCATGGCCGACCACCTAGCCATTAGAAAATGCCAAGTACGAGAGCCTCCACAAGTGGGACTCACTGATGTAGCTCATTGCCAATGACCATCAAAGCCCTTCTTCCCTCCACCTAAGCAGCCTCCTTGCCACCATGGCTTGCCCTGATGACAGCCATGGATCACTCTATAAAACCAACACCCCACGGTCAAGTGGAGGAAGATGATCAAACCTTAACAAAACTCTGCCACAATTCTCCCAGACCCCCTAGCAGCCTTGTGAAGCTCATCCCCACCATTTTTCAGCCTCCATTCTCACTGCATTGCCCTAATTTTGAAGTCCAAATCCAAGGCACTTTTTTTGCCATCCGATTAAACCTTGCTAAATCCCAAATTTACTTGCTCTTAAGCTTCCTCAGAGCAAGAAATGAAGTTCCCCATCAAAATTGTCTCTTCCCGAGCCCTTCGCACCAAACTTTGACCAAGGCTGCACCACCCTCTAATCAAACTTTCACTTAGGCCCTATCCCAAAGAGAGGTAACGCTTCAAGCACACACATGGGACTTCAAGGAAGCTTCTACAACCATTTGATTAAAGCTACACCTCTTGGACAAAGGTATGGACAAAAAATCAAAATTTTGCTCTCAATTTCAACCTTTGTGAAGTAGATCTTAATTTCATGCTTGATTAACCATATAGATATGTTCATCTCACCTAAATGAAGGTGTAGGAACAAATCCCATATGATTTCATTAAGAATCAAGCAAGAAATTAGGGCTGAAAAATGAACGGTTATCGGGTTAAGGCACATTTGGGATGATGACTAGGAGCCGTTGGATCACACGTGCATTGAGTGGACGGCTGAGATCACGTCAAACGAGCAGATGATCAGTGAAAAGCAAGCTGAGTTAACAGCTAATAACGATGGCGACATTGAATTTAAGCACACCGCTCGTACTTTCGGAGAAGTGAAAGTATGATATTTTCTGATTTAAATAATTACAAAAACTTTAAAAATTAATAACTTGGTATAAAAAAATGCTAAAAATAAAATAAAAATACCTCTGTGCTCAGTGAACAGAGAAAAATAATGTGGATTAGAAATCAAAAATATTTTCTTTATATTTATTTCTAAATTAATGAAATACTCTGAAACTTGTTTAAATCATAAAATTAAATATTTATCATAAAAATAAGAACTTTGGAGGGTTCATTTCTCACATGACTAGGGTTGCGCTTTGATTTTTCCAAAGCCAGAGAGCACCGCTAACATTGAAAACCCTAATTTTCAATGTAAATCACCATTTTTGTTTAAAAAAATTATAACGAAATATAAGTTAGAAAATTATAAAAAATGGTTTGGTAGGTTCACTATGGTCAGAGAAACTTAAGAAAAATATAAATCAAAATTTAAAAATTTTAAGACATATTTTTCTATTTTAAAATTTAAAAAATTACCAAAATTAAGAAAAATACAAAATAAGTTAAATAATTACCAAATTTGGCTAAATTGAGGCTAATCACCTCAAGAGGCTACTATAAAAATTTCAAGGTCATAAAATTTTTTTTCGGTGTAAGAATGAATTTTATAGAAAAATGTGAATTTTTGCTCAAAAAATAAATTAAAAGAAAAATAAAAAATTATAAAAACTGGTTTGGGGCGTTCTTTGTGACCATAGGCACATATGAAAAATAAAATTGAGGTTAAAATAATTACTTTTTATGTCCTTTTCACTACTTAAAAAAATTATTAAAAAATAATTTAAACATAAGAAAAATGCAACATAATTTTCTTTGAGCTCTTCAAGGTCAGAGAGACTTATGAAAAATATAAAAAAGAATTTTGATAATAAAAATGCATTTTGGTTATTTATTTACTCATTAGAAATCATTTAAAAAATTATAAAAAAAATAAAATATAACTAAACAATTCACTAAAATTGTTTCTAATAGTCCTCTCACCTAATTGAATCTCCAATAATTTTCTTAAGCACAAAAAGTTTATTTTACTTAGGTATGTTGACCTCACTTTTGGTTGAGGTCTAGTTTTTCCTCTTTAGTAGCCTAGGGTCTAGCCATAGGACTTTCATGTTGGCTATTTTTAGAAAACTAGAAAATGAACCCTCACATTTAGAAATTCCAAACTCCTCTTTACTCAACTTAAAGTTCCATATAGTGTTCCTAACCTCTAGCACTTAGTTGGTGAGATCATTATAGGGGAGCTCAAGGAGAGTTCCCATAGGACTGCTTGCCCTTAAGGTTGACTCTAGGTGTTGGTCTAAAGCTAAGGTACTCACCTCACTCACAATCACTCACAAATATAAACCCAAAATTTCTTGACTTTGATCCCTTAATCCTTTGGGAGACTCATGTAGATGGTCCCCTAAACCCACTGGCCCTAGGCTAGGGTTTAGCTAAGACCAATACATAGAGAAACAAAATAGGGTTTCCATTGGTCCATAGCTCATTTATGATGGCTGGTTCCCTAATTCTACAAAAAATACTCAACTTAGCCTTTTTTCACTAAACTCCCCTAAATTACCTAAGTACCCTTGAAACGCTAAATTTGGCCAAAATTCTCAAATTTATCCAAAATACCCAAATTTGTTCAAAAATCATTTCAAATCTTTTGAAAACATCTAAATTACCCAAATTTACCAAAAAATGTAAAATTACCATCCTAAGCCCAAAATTTCAAAAGTTCCAAAAAATCCCAAAAATTCCCAAAACCTTCCAAATATTCCCAAATTCATTTTTGCAATTACCACATGACCAATTTAACCAATTTGATCATTTTGACCAAAACCCCCCAACTTGCCTTTAAAGGCCTAATTTTCCTCAGATTCACATCAAATGTCCATCAATTTGGTCACAATTTCCCCCAATTTCAATTCTAAACTAATATTTACCTTCCATATGACCAATCTAAACCAAATAAAAGCTCAATTGGCCCATGCTTTAAGCCCAATTTTGATCTAAATCAAACACCCAATTTTGGCCATATGATTAATCTCACCAAATTGAACCTATAGCCTACTCAATTTGCCACAATTTATGTTGAAAACTCTTCATAACACTCCTACACATCAAACTTGACCTTAAATTGACCTTGGTGAAGCCTTAATTTTATTTAATTTTAACCTAAATCCAAAAATTCCCCAATTTTGCCCTAAATTGGCCATGTCTCAAAATTCCACCAAATTGATTGCCTTAGCCCCAAGATTTCCACTTCATTCATTCAGAAAAATTTTTATAACATCTCCTTTGATCATTTGGACCATTCAATTGAGCAAAATTCCAAGCCTAGCTCAACTTATGCCCAAGTCTAGTCCAACATGCCCAAATTTACCAAAATCTCAAAATCCTTCAAATTGAGCTTCCAATTGAACCAAAATTACTTCAATCCTTTACCAAAAATGTTCATTAAAATCATCTACACAATGTTGATCAATCAATTGGGCTCGAAGTCATGGATAGCCTAACCAAACCCACTTTAAGCCAGATTGACCTACATGAACCCCTTCACCAAAAGTTGACCCAATCTAGCCAATTTGGTCAAGGCAAAGCCACCACAACCAAATTTTGGACCTTATTGACTAGGTTAAACCCCATGAAACCACCCAAATGAGCCATGGAATAAAGGATGGCCAAATCAAGGGATTTATTTCCAAAATTGCTTAAGCTTAAGAGATTTTTGCCAAAACTAAACACCTGCCCAAATAAATTGTTGTGACAGATTTTCCCCTGGCTCACCTGACCTCCTGGCCACCTCACGTAGCCTTGTCGACTGGCCTAGTCACCGGAGGAGCCAAAACCGTGAGCCACCCTCAAGAAATCAAAACCCAATTCAAACTCAGAGGCCACCTCATCTTATTTGAAGTTTAGAGCCTCTCTGCCCTCCACATAGGCAACACTTTGCACCTGTACATTGTCCCACAGAGCCACCCTAAGCCATTTTTATAAAAGCTCCACCCCCATGGCCATGAAGGTGTGCTGAAAATTTCTTAAGGATAGCCTCTGAAATTACTCCCTGAGCTTCCTTGAGACCTCCACAGTGTAATCCAACCACTCCATTACCTTAATTCTCCTTATCGGAGTTCAATTTTGGAGCTCAAATCCTCTCTGGAGACAAGACATTCTCCACCACACCTCCACAGAGTACCAAATCCAAATTAAACTCAACCACACCATCACCACACTGAAGTAAGATAAAGCCCTATCAAATCCCTCTCATACAGAGCCTCTAGAATAGCTCAAGTCCAACACCCAAATCTGACCTTGATCGAATTCGGGTCTAGACCTTTCACCACGACCATAGGCTCAATACTAAGCCTCCTTGGACCTCCATGAACGTGCGGAGCACCTCTGATTGAAGATTCCCTTCTCAGAGCAAAGGTATTGAACTTCCCCTCTTTCTGAGCCTATTGTGATTCTCCATTTGATTAGGGTTAGTTTAATGGCATGTTTATCGTATAAATATGTTCGTCACACTTAGACGGGTCCATAGAATCAAACATGAGGTGGTTGAGAAATGTGTGAGATCTTAGGGTTTTAATGTTAACGGTCACGGGTTAGCCTATTTGGGACGATGATGGGGAGCCGTCCGATCGCACGTTTATCTCATCAACGGACGAGATCTAGCTGGATGAACTCTCGGTGCGTGAATCGCGGGCTGCCTGGCATGCCAAGGTGGAAAGCACAACGAATGGGTGTGCGTCGCATCGCCGTTTGGAGCTTCCTAGGATCTAGTCAGCACCACACGTTTAAATAGATAAATAAGGAACAAAATAAATCAGAAAATGATCCCAAACTTTAAAAATCCATATCTTGGTGTAGAAAAATCACAAAAATAAAATAAAAATATCATCTTGCTCAGTGAATAGAGGAAAATAATGTGAAAATAGTTTAAAATTTATTTGATGCATATTTTATTTTTAATTAATTAAACACTGTCTTGAGTCTTTTGATTCTCCATGCATGTAGACGTTTCACAATGGCTTGAAATTTTGGCATGTTGTTGTCTCTATCTTGAGGAACATTCTATGATTTCTCCAAAGTCAGAGAAGACCCCTAGACAGAGATCCATATTTTTCAAGTTTATGTTTATTATTTACATAAATTAATTATAATAATTATCATGTTGGTTAGAAAATTTCAAGAAAATTTTGGAAGGTTTATTGTGATTAGAGAACCTTTTGAAAAATTTTTCATGGGTCAAGTCATTAAGAACACACTTAACTCTCACAAAACTTAAAACACAAATAAAATTAATTTGGCAAATATAAACATCTAAATGACTTGGTTTTTAATCTCCACTATGATTTGAATTTCAGAGAACTCCCCATAAAAATTTAAAAATATTTATAGCTCATTTGACAACTTAAAATGATTTTCTAAGTTAAATGTCATTTTTTAACACTAAAATAATTTTAAACAATTAAAATATAACTCAAAAACTTATAAAAATTGGTTTTAGGAGTTTTTTGTGATCAGATGAATTTTTTAAAAATAAATTTGTAATTAAAATAAAAATTCCATTTTAAGCCTTTCCTTAATATTTAAATAATTAGAAAATGATAAAAATCACAAAAAATAATAAAATTCCTCAAAATATTCTAAATTGTTTTCTAAGCACTTAGGAATAATTGGAATATTTTTCCTGATTTAATAAGTGAAGATATTGAATTTTGAAGCATAAAGTAATTTTTAAAGGCTAAAAATGGATTTTCACTAAAATAATTCTAACAATTCAAATAAAAATAAAAAAATATGAAATTTGTTTCTCTGGGTTCCTTGACTTTAGAGAGATTTAATAAAAATGTGAAACTTAATTTTACATATTTAAAATATTTTGTAATTAATAAATACTCTAGAACTTTAAATAATTCTAATAATTAAAATAAAACTCAAAACAATCATGAAATTTGGTCCCAATCATTCTCTAGTCTGAGTCTACCTCCAACAATAATTTCAAGGGATTAAGCTTTACCTTGGTCAAGTTAGGGAATTCTCTTTAAAAAATCTTATTTCTTGCATATAAATTAATATATAAATTAAATTAAAATTTGAAAAATCACATTTTCTCCTCTGATATCTTAATTGACCCAGGAGTGAAGTGGAATAAAAATTCCAAAGTCATTTGAATTAAATTTGATGAATTTTGAAGTATTAGAGCCTTAGGGGCAAAAGTGTAATTTTAGAAATTTAGCCTTAATTAACATTTAGGCTTAATTCAAGAAATGGAAATGGGTAACCTTTGATCCCAATTAACATATTTGGATGATTGAAACACAAGGGTATTAATTGGTAGAAACCATTCTTACTTTTATTAATTAAATGATAAATTTGTAATTTCCTTAAATTATTAAAATTTGGAAGTCTAGTCAATTAAATGATCCTAGACTTAGGGGTATGATTTTGGGTGTTGATAACTCACTAATTTAATGCCCCTATTTGATGTTCAAATGAATTTAAAAAATGAATCATCATCACTGTTGACCTCACTTTTGGTTGAGGTCTAGAAATTTCTTTAGTAGCCTAGGTCTAGCTATAGGACTTTCCTACTGACTAGTCTTAGAAAACTAGAAAAGGTACCCTCACCATTAGAAACTCAAAACTCTTCTCTTTACCCAACTTGAAGTTCCACATATTGGTCCTAACCTCTAGCACTTAGTAGGTAAGATCATTATGAGGGAACTCAAGGAGAGTTCCTATAGGGCAACTTGACCTTAGGATTGACCTTGGGTGTTGGTTTGGAGCTAAGGTACACAATCCCCTCACAAAACCCTCACCAAACCCTCACCATACCCTCACCATACCCTCACAATACTCTGGCTAAGACCAATATATGGGGACCCAAAATCGAGATTTCATTGGTCCATGACTCATTCAAAATGGTTCTCTACCCAATTGCACTTGAAATGCCCAACTTGGCCTTTTGCCCCTAGGCACCTCCAAATTACCTAATTGCCCTTGGGACCCAAATTTGGCCAAAATTCCCAAATTTTTCCAAAATACCCAAAACTGATCAAAAATTATTCCAAACACTTTGAATACATCCAAATTTGCCAAAACTGACAAAAATTTCCAAAAATGGCCAAATTACCAAAATGCCCCTCCATGGCCTAAAAATCCAAAAATTCCCAAAAAATCCCAATATATCCAAAATATTCCCAATTTCATTTTGTACAACTACACTATGGTCCAATTTGGTCAATTTGACCATCTTTGACCAAAACCCCCAATTGGCCCTTAAATGCTTAATTTAGGTCTAAATCCAAACCCATCAAAACCCATTCAAATTGACTATCAAATCAACTTCAAAATGACTTTCATACTTCATGAAAGTTGTTCATCATAATTTTTTACACCAAATACAACAATCAATTTGGACTTAGCCCATGGCTAGCCCAAGTTTGACCCAAACTTAGCCCAACATGCTTAAAATGGGTCAAAAATCAAAAATCCACCAAATTGGTTAACCAATTGAACTCAAAATGACTTTCACCCTTCATAAAAGTTGTTCCTCATGATCTCCTACACCAAATGCCATATTTAATTGGGCCAATTGGCATGCCTAACCTAGCCCAAACACAAGATTTGGTCACATGCACCTTTTTGGACTTATGGTCAAATCCAAACCAATTGAGCTTGGTATGGTCAAATAAGCCTTGCAATGACTCACCTTAGACCCTAAGGTTGAGTTCCAAGCCAGCCATTAACCCATGGTTAGGCTTGATATTTATCCCTTAGGTAAATAATTTTTTTTTAAAAAAAGGATAAGTTTCATGCAAATTACTCACCAACACATGTCAATACTCTATGGTGCCATTTTTCTTGCTCATCATGAGCTTTAGACTTCATCTCCAAGCATCCCAACTGATCTAAATCTATAAAAAAGCCATGGACATGGCTATGGAAGAGGAGAGAGCTTAAGGCCAAACAAGGAAGAGCCACCATAGATTAGTAAAACCTCCTCCAAA
>NEWO01000504.1:0-14833 GCA_003013225.1 Phalaenopsis aphrodite | reverse complement strand
AATTATGGGGTCAGTTTGACTTCATCTTTTTCAAAACTAAAATTTTTTAAACGTCCTTCCGAAGCGGGCAACAGGATTTCAATTCCGATGACCGACAACTTCTTACGGGCCAACCCCACACCAAAAATAGTGCCGACAATCACTTAAAATTCAATCTCTTTCAAAATATAACTAAGACATTTATCAAAAGTCTAAAGGGCTTAGTAGTGACCAAGCCTAAATCAAATTTGGTTAAATGAGGATTAGAAAAGTAAACATAATTAAAAATTGAACACCTTTGAAACACTACAAGCCCAAATTAAAAAATTGGCTAAGTGTCTTAATAACACTTACTTCCCTTTAAGGGTCTTCACCTGCATAATTCTCAAATTAAATTATAAGAGATAATTACCCTACTCTTAGGGATAATTAAAACATCAATGTTCATTGAGAATTAAAGGTATTTACAGGATGGGTTATTAAGTAACATAATAAGTTTAAAACATCAATGTTCATTGAGCATTGAGCTTGTGACTTTTCACCAGGCAGTGAGAGGGAAGCATGTACCTGCTTCTTTCTCTAGATTTGTTGGATACCTCAGAGGTCTACTAAACTTAATATGTTTTGCTTAAAAGAAATCATCCTTAATAGAATTAATAGAGACCCACCAAGATATGACATAGGGTTGGGTAGATCACTAAAACCTGACTTTTTTGCTTTATATAAAATGATCTCACATGCATTTTAAGTTTCAGGTGGTGGAACGAGAAGACTTGCTAGGTACGTTTTTTATAGTTTACAGTGCTATCTTTCTTGTACTTTCATATTGTACTTTTTATGCTTATAAAACTTGTATGCTAAACAACAATGTCACCCTGCATGAAAACCAAAACTGTTAGGATAACCACAAAACTGAAACCAAAACCCAAGCCAAAATTAAAATCAACCAAGATTAAAATCACCTCCACAACATTTAAAATAAAAAAAAAACTTAAAATTTAATCACAAACATCACAAAAAACCACAACTATAACTAAATTAAGACGGCTCTATCAGATGATCGGGAATCCCTTGGAGGAGGTAACCTACGGTTGCTAACGAGGCTTCCTACTGTCTAAATGAAAGTATGAAGCTCATTAAGTTGAGTTTAGTAAATTCATTTGGACTAAGTAAATACAATAGAAAATAGTGGTACCGGAATGAGGGAACCGCAAGATCCTAACCGGTGTCGCTCTAATCAACTTTAACATGCCCCATAATATTTAAAGAACTACAACCATAGGGCCACCTGATTTAACGTCATAACTTGACACCTTAGAAAACATAAACTCATCATGGCAAGGAGCTTGAAGCTAGCATAGTGGACAGCACGCCCATCTTCAATAGCAAAACCTGCCTTCCTCAGCTAAACATATTTCCTTCCTTAGAATTAAACAATCAAGCCATAGGATTTTGAGGTTATCTGCTTATGTAACATAAATCCTCATGTTATCTTTAGGTCTTTGTACAGCTCTGCTGTACAATATAAGCCCTAACTCATTTTATGATTTCGAGGTTGTCGTTCGTCATGACCAAAATCCTCACATCTTTCAGGTTATTTGTGTGATAGTTTCACAAGAATGTAAGCCATAATAAATAAAATTGGCAGGATGAAACACTAAAATAAATTTCTCCTCAAAGCTGAAGTCAAACAATATGATAGATTGGGAAGTCACCGAGGTTCTCATCCAGATCCATGACGTCCCCTAGTTCTTCCTCCTTTGGATTCTACAAAAAATGTTCCTTATTTGAACCAATCCCTTTTCACACCTCTTTATCTGATCTCGTTGAAAGTCCTATCCTTTGACCTCTTTGAAGATAATATTTCCTGATTTTTACTGAGAGTTTTCTTAGGTGACTTTGGTCATTTAAGATGTAATTAACTATAGGGGCTTGCCCTTATTGAAAGCTTGTCTGAACCCAGCTTAAAATAAACTATATTTAATTCTTCATATTGAATAGGGAAAATTTTTGGCAAATAAAACGGTTTCACAGACCAAACTGATGTCATATATTTCTTAGTTTATTTGATCGAGTCTCATCCTCAAGTCTTGTGTTTATCCTTCGAGATAGATACAGAGTTTGAGGTACAACACTCTTTCACTTAAACTATGGAAAATATGAGGTCAGTTTGATTTCATATTTTTCTAAACTATATATACATATGTAAATTAAATGTCCTTCTAAAGCGGGCGATGAGATTTCGATTCCGGTTACTGACAGCTTCTTACGGGCAACTCCATAACTAAAAATATTGTCGACAAGGTATTTTAATAATCTTAAAAAATCCTTATTTTCAAGTTAAAACAATTATGAAATTAAATAAAAATCAGAAAAATCACAAATTCTCCTTTAATGTCTTAATTGACCCATGAATGAGATGACAATACAATTTTAAAGTCATTTGAGTTTAACTTAAGTAATTAAGAAGTGGAAAGCCTTCAGGGCAAAATAATAATTATGGGTTTCCCTACCCTACATAAAATTTTGTAGAAACTAAAGGGTGCATGAGCAATGTTAATCATAATGAATCCTCTTAAATGATTGTAACATAAGGGGATAAAAGGTAGAAACCAACTCATCACTTCTTTTAAAAAGGGTAAATTGTAATTTCTTAAATTATTGTGATTTGGAAGTAAATCTGATTGGGAGATCCTATGGTGAAGGGATTTTGTTAGGAAAATGTTAATCCACTGATTAGAAGCTCTACTTCCTTAGTTAAATGATGAATTGATCTTTCAATAAGGATCAAGTGCACTTCACTTAATATATTTTAAGGATTGTAAATCTACCCATGAATGTTTAAGAGTTTAGTAGTGAACTAGGCTCGATCCTCTATCATGTAATAATGTTTAGATAAAAGGAATATAATTAATCATAACATTTCTAAAACACTACAAGCTCAACTTTGATAGGGAGGAGTAGGTATCCCTTAATGATCATATATACCCTTAAAGGTGTCTACTCACACAATTTATAAAGTGAAACATCAAGTGAATGTTTAATTTTCCTAGTCATGGGATGTTTAAAACATTGAGAGGTTCATTGAACACATTTTAAAATATTATCACTAAATCCTAACATAATCCAAGATGAATGATTCAGTAAGACAATAAGTTCATGTGAACTCGAAATGATTCAGAAAGTTTTAAAATTTATTTAGGTTGGGCATCGAACACTTTTACAATCTTTTGGATATTTTGAAGGAAAATTGAACTTATTATGCTTTGATGAAAAAAATCATCCTCAAAGTATTTAGAATCCACCAAGTTATGCCCCAGGACCCATCAATTCACCAAATCAATAGAAATACCCTACACTACTTATCATATATTAATGGACATAAGTCTATTCTAAGGTATTCAAGTCCTTGTGAGTGACTAGAAATATTTTTTTTTGCCACATATGAATTATCGAACTGGTGTAAGTCTGAGGTCTATGTGGCTAGGGCGGTGTGTGCTAAACGAGGGATACGTAGTGAAATTTTTAGAATAGTATCTCCTACCTCAAGGATCTTCAATGAGGGAAGAGGACAAGAACCGGTGATACTATTCACCGACTCTTGGTGGGATTGTTGCCCCCAACACTCTTAGATTATTAGTAGTCCTAGCTTGACTAATTCACAAAAATAAAACAAAATTTTTTTTGCTTGTTAAAGTGAACTCTACACGAAAATTTAAACAACTTTTGCATGAAGATTTAAATAATTTTTTTATGAAAACTTATAAAGGTCCATGGTTATTCACTTTAATCGGAGTTATGGACTGTCCTCTGTAAGTTCTTGGGTTGGTAACTCTTGTTCAAGCTTGGGAAGCACACAGTCTAGCTCTGAGTCCCCACCTTTACCAATGACTTACACATAGTCTTGATCTTTTATATGTGACTATGGGTTTTGCTTTGTCGGTTTATATTTTTGTTACGAATTGCTTTGCTACTTCTGTGTACTAGATTTTCCTGTTTTCTTTTTCATAATTTATTTAAATTTACTACCAATATATTATGATTTATGATACTAACCATGCAGCAGTAGCGAAGATCCAAGTACACATTTACATTTTATGAACGACAATTTTTCTATTTACCTTACAACACTTTCTAATTGCATTTTTTTACTTTACATGTAAAACTAAACCAAAATTGAACATGAAAAAAGGCATTTTCAAAATATAAATACACTTTTAAACTTAGTGAACACCATTAAATCACTTTTTTTGGGTTTACGAAGATTTCTTCGATGTGATAACCCAGGGTTGCTAACGAGAATTTAATATGCCTAAAAATGTACTATTTTTCATGTTTCATTCTATAATTATATTACACTTTAAATGCATTTTTTCTTGTGTTTTGGTTGTAGGTAAATCAAATTAAATAATTTGGAGTGATTGGAGCAAAAGAAACAAAAATGGACCAAAACAAAGTAAACCGAGCAAATCGGGTCGAATTGGGACACACCGGGGCCATGATGAACAAAACTAGGCACTTAAGTGTCTGTGCCTAGTTCTTAAGTGCCCAAATATGGTGTTTAGTTACCACCATACAGAGAGGGGGGCGCTTAAGTGCCTAAAAACAACGCTTAGGTGCCAAATACGATTTTCAACATATTTTCTGGAATATACATCAAATTTGGACAATTTTTGAAGCGTTGCTTCGTGCATCTCTTGGTGAATTCATTAAAAATAAGAAAAGGGACTTTAAAATAGAATTTGGGCTATTTATCTGGAATTTTGAAGAGCCAATTTAGGCACCATTTGGAAGATTCAATGAATATGAACAGTTTTGAAGAGACACTTAAGAATACTTTGGGAAATTATAAATAAGGCTTGGAAATGATTTTAAAAGAACTCTTGTACTCTTGAATCAATTAGAAGAGGAGAAGAAGGCTTAGAGAAGAGGAAGAAGGCTTGGGCGTGAGCCCCAAGTGGGGCGTCAAGGTGAGAGAGAAAGAGAGAGTGTGAGAATTTCTTCTTTTCTTTTCACTTTGTTCTTGTAGAGGATTGTAAGGAAATTGCTTTTTCTATATAAAGAGAGTTTGATTTCCATCAGAGATAAGTATTTTTATTGTATTTTGATTTGAATCTAGCACTTTGTTTGTATATTTTTAAAGTCTTGTTCAATGAAAAGTTCTTGTTGTTTCTTTATGTGTAGTGAGTAGTTTTATTTACTCTTCCCTTTTGTAATGAATTAGTATGCATGTGTAGGATATAGAATTGAGTAGAGTGAGAATACATTGTGATGATTTTACTTTGTTCTTCATTTACATATAAACTTGATCAACTTGTATGTTAAAATCTATTGTGAGAACATGTAAGATCTGGGATGGTATTGTTTTAATCAAGTGTGGTAAAATCACATGAGATTGCATGGATGAGAAGTGTAGTCTATATGGTTGAGTGCAAATCAATAAAGAAATAATCTTTAATGGGTGTAGAATTAGAGGACTTTTGAGTGACAGGCTAAAGCCCCCTAATTTGGTCTATTGTTTGAGGTTTTGATGCAAGATGTTAGCCTCCAGGTGGAGGGATAAGAGTGAACTCTAGAGTGAGAGCTAGTATCTTCCCTACCTAGCTCATATTCAGAACTATTCAAACTTTAGATTAATTAATGTTCTTTATAGCATGGGTAAAGAATATAATTTCTCCTATTTGTCACAATCTCTCTCACTACTTGTTTTACTTTTACACATGTCACTATTTTCATTGCATGAGGAAGAGCACTTTTAATATATTAAACCTCACTTTCTGATTTTCACAAAGTATTTTAGTTTAGGAGTAAAAGTATTATTATATTGATAATTATATGATATAATCAAAATCAAACCTTTATCAACCTTCCAAGCTAGGGCGTTTTATTCTAGACTAGAACTTCTCTTGAAAGCCGTCATGATTAACCTCGATCTCCGTGGGATTGATATTCAGGGCTTAATCAGAAAGCCCTATATTACTTTATAACGATACATATACTTGTGTAGAATCCCTACAAATATAATTGAAATCTTACTTTGCTTGGGATCAAGTTTTTGGCCCCATTGTCGGAGATTAAAATCTTCAAATAGTGGTGTCAACTTCATAAATCTTTACATAAAAAAATATCGGGAACAAGTTTTTGGCACCGTTGCTGGGGATCACAACGGTTGATGTTGAGTTTTAGGAGAATTTTAGTTGAAGTAATTAGTCTTAGACTTAGAAAACTGTAGTGTCGTAAAAACTATTTTTGTGTGAAAAGTGTTTGTTTTTTGTTTGAAAAAGTGTTGTGAAAAAAAAACTTTTTTTGTGAAAAACAAGGTGTTTGTGAAAATGTTTTGTTGTGTTGAATATATTTTTTGTTTTATTTTGTTTAATTGTTAATGTATTGTTTGTTCTATTGTGTATGCAAAACAAAGAATCTGTAGGACTTGTGTCTTATGATCCCGAGTTAGAAAAAAATTAAAAAACAGAAAAGACTTGAAAAACTAGAAATGAAAATGGAAAACATTCAAAATAGTAACTTGGAAAATCATCATAAATTATTAAGGGAATATGTAAATATTATGACAGATGGTATTCACTCAAGTATACAAACCCCTGTCGTAGAAGCTGACTCGTTTGAAATTAATCTAGCGATTATCTAGCTGGTACAAAACAACTAGTTTGGGGGAACTTCTTCAGAGGATCTCTATTTACACTTATTAAATTTTCTAGAACTTTGTGCTACATTTCATTATAATGGCATGTCAGACGATGTTGTTAGACTAAGGCTTTTTTCTTTCTCACTAAGGGATAAAGCTAAAATGTGGTTATACTCATTAGCACCTGGCTCTATTAAAAATTGGGAGGAGTTAACTCAAAAATTTCTAACTAAGTATTTTCCACAGTCAAGGACAACTCAACTTAGAAATGATATTATCTTATTTTGTCAATATAAAAGAGAATCAATATACGAAGCCTGAGAAAGATTTAAGGAACTCCTAAGAAAGTGTCTGCACCATGCTCTGTCCGATTAGTTAATCATTCAAACTTTTTACAATGGGTTAGTAGGATCCCTTAGGTCTATAATTGATGTTGTCGTTGGTGGATCATTAAAGTCAAAATCAGTTGATGAAGCATACGCGTTAATTGAATAAATGAGTACAAATGAATTTCAATGACCCTCTGCAAGGGTAAATCCTAAAAAGGTAGCCAGTGTTCATGATACAGATGCAATTGCAATTCTTGCATCTCAATTTACTGTAATATCAAGGAAGTTGGACCAATTTGGAATGTACCACCCACAATTTACTCTAATAAGTGAGGAAAATTCATTAGGGCATATGATTGATTCTAACTTATCATATGAGACTTTAAATACCATAAACAACCCGTTCTAACTTTTACAACCAATGTTGGAAGAACTATCCTAATTTTAACTGGTATCATACTATTGGTGATGGAAACCAATAATGGAAAAATAATCATGCAAATCCTAATGGAAGTTGGAATAATCAGGGGAACACAAACTATAGGCCCTCATATCCACCGGACTCTAACAAAGATAAAAAATTTGAGGATAAGAAGATGTTAATAGAAAAAGTGGCAACGCAAATGAGAAACCAGTTGCAAGATCAAAATGATGCGATTAGAAACATAGAGAATCAACTGGGACAAATTGTTAATTCACTTAGCAATATACCCCAAGGAACACTTCATAGCAATACTGAGATCAACTCTAAAGAGAACAATAATGAAAATGTAGAAGCTGTCCAATTAAGAAGTGAAAGAGAGATAGAGGGTGTGGTTAGAAAAGAGAAAGAAGTTGTGAGAGAAACAAAGAAAAATAGAAGACCCGAAGAGCATGTTTCTAAGGATGTGGAAAATTTAATATCTCCAGCTAAAATCAATTTAGACAGACCACCACCTCCACTTCCTCAAATACATAGACAGTATGAGTTGGATAAACAATTTTCAAAGTCAATGAAAGTACTTAAGAAGTTAACGATAAATATTCCTTTCGTTGAAGCTTTGGAACATATACCATGTTATGCAAATTTTATGAAGGAGATATTAAACTAGAAAAGGAAATTTAGGGATTACGAGATAGTTATGCTAAGTGAGGAGTGCAACGCTATATTTCAGAAAAAGCTTCCTAAGAATCTTAAAGATTCTTTTAGCTTAACAATTCCTTGTTTATTTGGAGAAAGATTATGTGGAAATGCTTTATGCGATTTAGCATCGAGCATTAATGTGATGCCTCTATCAATATTTAGAATGTTAGGTTTAGCCAATATTTCTCCCACTACTGTAACCCTTCAATTAACTGATTGATCTATCATTATCCAAACGGGGATATAGAAGATGTGCTTGTTAAAGTGAATAAATTTATATTTCCTATGGACTTTTTTGTATTAGATATGGAGAAAGATAAAGAAAATCCAATTATTTTGGGGAGACATTTTCTTATTACTGGACAAGCTATGATAGATGCATAAAAAGGAGAGTTGACTATGAATATTAATGACCATGAAGCCACTTTTAATGTTTTAAAGGCTATGAAGTATCCAACTGAGAGAAAAGAAAATGATTGTTTTTTGATCGATGTAATTAAATAATATTTCCAAGAAAGTTTTGAGAGTAATTCAACAGATGAGATCGAAATGAACTTTCATAATGAGTTGAAAATATTGTTTAAAGAAGACTGTATGTATGTTCAAGAGAAGTGCGAAATGATGGATGTTACCAAAAATAGTAAACTTTTAATTCCATATGTTGAAAAATCTCATTAACTTAAGATGAATGTATCCCATACAATTTTAAAGCCTACCTATTTCGGCAATTCATCTACACCACCAGTCTTTATATCTTCAGAATTGACTCATTCACAAGAAGAATCTGAATTGAATGATGAAATCAGTAAAAGATCTCCTAAGAAAGAGTTATTCAAAATCACTGAATGGCATATTTCATGGAATACAAACAAAATGAATGAGATTTTGATGCTGGGGCAACCAGTGTAAACATTGGATACATCGGTTCATCGATGTTGGACCAAGTGCTTCATGGGAGTTAACCCATGGTTATCTTTGTTATCTGTTTAGTGTGATTATGTTATGTTGGATTGGATAATAGGAGATGTTGGACTTTGATCCGTGTTTGATGCGTAAGAGTGGATTAGATTAATGTTGTGAGGTAGTTCCTTCATCATGACCAGATTTGTATATGATTTCTGGTAGTAGCAGGTTGACGAATCTGTTACAACTTAATTCTCAACCGGAGATGAGCATTACCTTGAAGCATGTAGAGTTTGGACTTGGACCACTACATGTCAACTCTATTACTTCCTTTATCTGACTTTGTCTTCATTGAGTAAGTTCATAAACTTATTTAGTGAACAACATCTGGATGAACTGCACTATATTTATCATATTGTGCATGCCTTAGACTTAGAGTAACCTTAAAATTGGAAACACTTGAGGGAATTCTAGTCCATGGGTGATAGCCATATAAAGTTTTATAATACGAACACATTATTAGTGTAGTTTCTTCTGTTAGAAAGTGAAAGTAAGGAGATAAAATGTGAGTAGAAGGGAGATCGAATTAACCTCAATCGTTGTTTGTTTATGAATCTGTGAGTCTATGTATTGGAGTTTGTGCGTCTTTGTTTGTGATATAAGTTGAATGGATCATTGGAGATAACAAAGCTTATCTTAATATTTAAAACTTGTTTGCATCCAACAATTCCTTCATAAAGTTTAAAATGTGTTCCTATTTAATCTTCAGATTGTACTTGCTCTACTATTTAAAATTCCTTTATAGTGTTATGTCAAGCATGTTTAGGTTAGATTTACTTTCTACTACAATGTTCTACCATGTGTTACTTGATGATATTTTTGTAGGATGTGTAGTAAATTGTAAAAGTGTTCTTTCTCTGCTGCATATTTTTGTACTTCATTGTTACACATGTTTGAGCTTAAGTTTGGGGAGGAAAAGAAAAATGTTTTTAAATTTAAATCTTAGTTGTTTTCAAAAGTCCTACAAATAAATTTACATTTTATTTCTAATGATTATTTTTATGTAGTGTCACCTTAAGGATGTTAGAATTTTAAGTATAGAAATGGAGTAGTAAAACTTAGTTGATATTTTTAGTGAAAAGGGTGAACCTAGAGTTAAGGATATTCAGTGGAGAACTGGAGAAAATGAATAACTATCTTTAGTAGGAAAAATTGTATTTTTTAAAAACTAAGGATCCTTAGAATTTTAATTTTTAAACATTTAAGGCTCTTTTAAAAAATATTTAAAAAAAATAATACATCTTTTCAAGTGAAGGAAAGTAATAAGTTTTAACTTTAGAGGAGGATGATGGTATTCAAAATTATTTAAGGACTTCTCTATATATAGTAATCCTCACATATATAAAAAAAGAAAAAAATAATGGTTCAAAAAGATCCTAAAAAAGAAAAGAAGATGCAAAAATAAAGTGAGGAGAAGCTTGAGGAGAGCTCTTAATCAAAAATTGGTTTCACTTGAGCTTTTCTAGAGTAAAGAACTTAGAACAATCCTAAGCTTGCTTTTTATACTTATATTAGTAAAAATTATTTTTAAGTGAGTTCTTAAGTCTAGAAAGTAAAGTTCATAGGATCCGAAGTTTGAAAAATCTGCATATATTTCTGAATTAGATAGGAAAACAAATTTCCTAGTTTGATGATAAATATTTTAGACCCTGGTCTAGTCTGATTCACTAGTAGTTCTTCTAATTTGAACTATCAATATTTTTAGAACAAAATTTTAGCAATTCTAAAGGATGACCCATTAACTCTGATTTACATAAATTATTTTAAATATGTAGTATTACTTAAGGACAAGTAATGTTTAAGTTTGGGGGATTTTGATACGCCTAAAAATGTACTATTTGTCATGCTTCATTTTATAATGATATTGCACTTTAAAGGTATTTTTTCTTGTGTTTTTGATTGTAGGTACATCAAATTGAAGAATTTGGAGTAATTGGAGCAAAAGGAACAAAAATGAACTAAAACGGAGCAAAACAAAGTAAATCGGGTCGAATCGAGGCACATTGGGTCCATGAAGACCAAAGCTGGGCACTTAAGTGCCTGTGCTTGGCGCTTAAGCACCCAAATATGGCGCTTAGGAGCCACCGGACAGAGAGGGGGGCGCGTAAGCGCCCAAAAATGGCGCTTAGGCACCAAATACAGTTTTCAACATATCTTCTAGAATATACATTGGATTTGGACAATGTTTGAAGCGTTGCTTCGTGCATCTCATAGGAAATTCATTGGAAATGAGAAAAGGGACTTTTTAGAATAATTTGGGGCAGTTATATAGAGTTATGAAGAGTAATTTTAGGCACTATTTGGAAGATTCAATGAATATGGATAGTTTTTAAGAGACACTTAAGAATATTTTGGGAAATTATAAATATGGTCTTAAGAATCTTTTGGGAAATTATAAATAAGGCTTGGAAAAGCTTTTAAAAGAACTCTTGGACTCTTGAATCAATTAGAAGAAGAGATAAAGGCTTAGAGAAGAGGAAGAAGGCTTGGGCGTGAGCCCCAAGTGGGGCGGAAAGGTGAGAGAGAAAGAGAGAGTGTGAGAATTTCTTCTTTTCTTTTCACTTTGTTCTTGGAGAGGATTGTAAGGAGATTGCTTTTGCAATACAAGGAGAGTTTGATTTCCATCAGAGATAAGTATTTTCATTGTATTTTGATTTGAATCTAGTACTATGTTTGTATGTTTTCAAAGTCTTGCTCAATAAAAAGTTGTTGTTGTTTCTTCATGTGTAGTGAGTAGTTTTCCTTACTCTTCCCTCTTATAATAAATTAGTATGCATGTGTAGGACATAGAATTGAGTAGAGTGAGAATATATTGTGATGATTTACTTTGTTCTTCATTTACATGTAAACTTGATCAACTTGCATATTAAAATCTGTTGTGAG
This sequence comes from Phalaenopsis aphrodite, assembly GCA_003013225.1. Classification (NCBI taxonomy): domain Eukaryota; kingdom Viridiplantae; phylum Streptophyta; class Magnoliopsida; order Asparagales; family Orchidaceae; genus Phalaenopsis; species Phalaenopsis aphrodite. The sequence goes on along the minus strand of NEWO01000504.1, from coordinate 2,913 downwards.
AACATGTAAGATCTGAGGTGGTATTGCTTAATAAATTGTGGTAGAATGACATGAGATTGTATGGATGATAATGTAGTTTATATGGTTGAGTGAAAATAAATAGGGAAATAATATTTAATGGGTGTAGAATTAGAGGACTTTAGAGTGACAGACTAAAACCCACTAATTTGGTCTATTGTTTTAGGTTTTGATGCAATATGTTAGCCTCCAGGTGGAGGGATAAGAGGGAACTCTAAAGTAAGAGCTAGTATCTTCCCTGCCTAGCCCGACTTTAGAACTATTTAAACTTAAGATTAACCAATATTCTTTATAGCATCTCTAGTAAGGGTAATAATATAATTGCTCTTATTTATCACAATCTTTCTCACTACTTGTTTTACTTTTACACGTCACTATTTTCATTGCATGAGAAAGAGTACTTTTAATGTATAAAACTCCACCTTCTGATTTTCACTAAGCATTTTAGTTTAGGAGTAGAAGTATTATTATGGTGATAATTGTAGGATATAATCAAAATCAATCATTTATCAACCTTCTAAGCTAGGGCGTGTTATTTTAGACTAGAACTTCTATTGAAAGCCACCGTGATTAACCTCAATCTCTGTGGGATTGATATTCGGGGCTTAATCATAAAGCCCTATATTACTTGATAATGATACGTATACTTGCGTAGAATTCCTACAAATATAATAGAAATCTTACTTTGCTTGGGATCAAGTTTTTGGCTTCATTTTCGAGGATTAAAATTTTCAAGTAGTTGTGTCAACTTCATAAATCCTTACATATAAAAAAATATTGGCATCAGAATTCTCCAGTCTAAGTGAGCCTAACAACTCAGTCAAGCTAACTAAATTCAGAAGAAAATAGTGATGGCAGAATAAGAGAATTGTGGGATCCTAACCGGTGTCGCTCTAATTAAAGTAAAATTCCCTTAAATAATACATTTAAACAACAACAACAGGAAAATCAAAACATCGCACATACACTACAAAATCGTGAAACCATAAACCTTGGAGCTTCTACTTGAACAAGGAGCTCGGAGCAAACAGCGTGGACAGTACGATGAGGGTTTCCAAAAGAACATCTTTGAGATAACAAATGAGTCTACATCAACAAATCTTTCTTTAGAATTAAACAAATAGCCACAAGACTTTGAGGTAATACATCTAACATAGTGTAAATCCTCAGCCTATATTTATTTTCCTGCACAGTCATGCTGAGTAGCATAAATTTTAACTCTCTTTATGCTCTAAGGTTGTCGTTCGGTAAGACATAAGTCCACCTATCTTCCTAGGATATTTGCATGATCGATATCATGCAAATGTAAGCCCTAAATAATAAAATTGACAAGATGAAACAACTAATAATATCTCTTTGAAACTGAAGCCAAACCATAAGATAGTTTGAGAAGTCACCGAGATTCTTCTCAGGATCTATGACATCCCCTACCTTTTTTTCCTTTGGATTCTACAATAACTGTTTCTATTTGATCCCTTCCCATTTGAATTTTTCATGCCCAACCTTGAAAACTCTAAACGTTAAATTTGTGAAGACAAATACCTCTGATCTAAATCGAGAGTTTTCTTAGGTAACTTTGGTTGTCAGTGATGTAATTAACTATAGGGGTTTGCTCTTATAGGAAACTTTAGAACCTAGGTAATATAAACTTTATCTAATCTTTTATATTAGATAGGAGAACTTGTTGATCAACATAAATATTCATAGATCGAAACATGTCATAAATTCTTTAGTTTATTTAATTGAGCATTGCTATTGAGTAATGTGTCTATTCCTCGGGATAGGTGTATCGCTCGTGGTATTGTGCTCAATCAATTAAACTATTAAATATATGAGATTCATTCGGTCTCTTTTTTCAAAAATAAAATGCAACTTTTCAAAATTATATAAATGTATATTAAATTAAATTATATTCTTAAAGCAACCGACCAAAACTCTCAATTTGGCGACCGGCATATACCTTTGAAAGGTTTCAACCAATCCTAAAATTGAATTATAATGAATCTTAATTAATTTCAAAAAGTAATAAAAATCTTTACACTTTAAAATTAACTTTATAATAAATTTAAACCAAATTTAAAATAAAATTTAAAAAAATCAATTTCTCTTTAACAAATTATTTTTCAAAAGATTTATAATTCTCAACAAATCAGTTTTAAAAATTTAAACACTATTTTCAAAATTTGACAACCAATTTAAACAAAAATTGAGCTTAAGTAACTAAAAATAAACTTTTAAAATAAAATTTGCTCAACAAATATAAGTTGCTCAGCTTAAGTAAAACTGATATTTATCCAATCTAATCATTTAATTACAATCAAATCTTCAAATCCACATATTTGAGTTTTCAAAATCTATCATATACCAGATAATTATTGATGATTAAGAAATGCATAAAACATTAATTGAGAGTATTCTCAGGAGTTAACCTTGAGATATAATTAATTTTGAGGGAGCCCCCTCATATGGATATTAGACAACAAAATTAAATAAATCTTATCTTACAACAGTAAGGTAAGAAAAATTCATGGTTTCATAGATCCATAAATCACAAAATTTTTCATCATTCAAGTGATTATATCCATTCAAATGCAATATTTTTATTATTCGGGGTTGTATATTATTCTTTGAATGTCATATCTGATCATTTAGATATAAATTTTTCGAAATCTATGACAACTGAACAATAAAAAATACCCACCAATGACGTCTATTTGTCACATAACACTTAGTTCAAATAGCCTTTGAGTGTGATTATAAAGCTTCTTATGAAGTCTAATTGGCTAGCTAAGCTCTATTGAGTAACTGAAACCATTTTTTGGGGGTTAGCTAACATGCTTGAAACCAACCTAGCTGCAAAATTCATTACGGTAGACCTAGTTAGCGAATTAAGTC
>NEWO01000503.1:478678-496127 GCA_003013225.1 Phalaenopsis aphrodite | reverse complement strand
ATATACTTGTAGAATCAAAAGAAAAAAGTTTTTATAAATAAAAATAGTTGATAGTGGAATAACAATGTGTTAGAAAATATAAAATATAAGAAGTTATGTTATAAAAATTGGTTTAAATGTAAAAGCTTTGAGAATTGGGAAAAAAATCAAACGGCCTAGTAAGGAGTCTAAAAGAAAAATCTGTGATGCTAAATATTCTGCTTTTAATGATCTTTATAATAGATTAGATACTAATGAGAGAGCAAAATATATGTATAAAATAGCCAAATAAAAAGAAGAAAAATAAAGATTTAACTCAAGTAAAATGTTTAAAGATGAAAATTAAAAAAAAATATTTTTCTTAGAAAAAGATATTCAATGTAGGTGGGTGAGTTATTTTGATAAACTTTTTAATGAAGTTTCTAAAAATACGATCAACCTTAGTGATCTTAATATCGTTAATAATAATAAAATGTTTCATTTTTATCGTGACATTCGAAAAAAAAAGTTGAGGTGGCTTTAAAGAAAACTAGGGGTGGAAAGTCTAGGACCTGATGATATCCAAATTGAGGTGTGGAAATAATTAGGAGATTTGAGAGTTTCTTGGCTTACTAAACTCTTTAATATCATTTTAAAAACTAAAAAAGATTCCAGAGGAGTTGAGGAAAAGTATTTTGGTCCCCATTTTTAAGAATAAAGGGGATACACAAAAGTGTGCAAATCATAGATGAATTAAGTTGATGTGTCACACTTTAAAATATGGGAGAGTGTAATTGAACATAGGTTAAGACATATTTCCCATAATCAATTTGGATTTATGTTGGGCAGGTCTACTATGGAAGTTAAACATTTATTAAGAGGTTTGCTGGAGAGAAGTTTAGAGATAATAAGAAGGATCTGCATTTGATTTTTTATTGATTTAAAAAAAAGACTTACGATAAGGTTCCAAGAGATATCATTTGGAGAATTTTTGAGAAGAAAGGTGCTGATATGAATTATATTCAAATCGTTAAGGATATGTAAACTAGAGTTGTTACCTGTTTTCGAACTGGAGGATTGACCAAATATTTTCCTATTTTTGTTAGATTACATCAGCGATCGACTTTAAGCCCATATATTTTTGCTTTAGTTATGGATGGTCTTATTAGAAATTTACAAGAGGATGTACCTTGGTGTACGATTTTTGCTGATGATATCCTTCCCATGGATAAGATGAGAGAAAAAACCCAAGAAAAAAAAGAATTATGGTTTAGATGTACCTTGGTCTACACTGGAGTCTAAAGGCCTTCATTTGAGTAGAACTAAAAATGAATACATGGAATGTAATTTTAGTAGTAATAGCTCTAGTGACAAAAGTGTAACTTTGGGTGATCAAATTATTAAAAGGTGGGAACAATTTAGATATCTCAGGTCTGTTGTTCAAAGTGATGGTGATATATATGGGGATGTTAATAGTAGAATTCAAGTTGGTTGGTTGACACAGATGAATGCTTCGAGCATTTTGTGTGATAGAAAAATATCGCTCAGACTAAAGGAAAAATTTTATAAGACGGTGGTGAGACCTGCAATGCTCTATGGCGCTGAATGTTGGCCTTTAAAAGAGAAGCATAATACTAAGTTAAGTGTTGTTGAGATGAGAATGATTAAGTGGATGATTGGCTTTACACTTAGAGACAAAATGTGAAATGAATATATTTGTGATAGGGTTGGTGTAGCTCCTGTGACTGACAAAATTAGAGAAAAACATATTTGATGGTTTGGTCGTGTTAAACGTCGACCATTTGATGATCCAATTAGGAGAGTAGATGTTTTAGATTTGACTTATGTTAGGAAAGACAAAGGTAGACCTAGGAAGACTTGAGCTTATTGTATAAAAAATGATCTTAATTTATTAAAACTAAATGAAAAAATTACACTAAATAGGATGCAATGGAGAAAAAGGATTCATGTAGCTAACTCCATCTAGTGGGATTAAGGCTGTGTTGTTGTTGTAGGTTTTAAAATATCAATGATCTAAGCTTTTAATATTTTGGCTTTTAAGGTTTTAAAAATTTTAAAGATGGGCTTTTAAAATTTGAGTCTTAGGGCTTGAAAATATTAAAATTTGGATTTTAAAATTTAAGCTCATAAACCTAAAAAAAAATTAAAATTGAGTTTTTCATACTTAAGTTCAAAAGGTTCGAAAATAAATTTTAAATTGAGTTTTAGGATTTATGCTCCTAGAGATGAAAAATAATTTAAATATGAGACTTTATGAAACTATAAAATCTTGTCATTGGATTTGCAATACACTTTCCAACGAACATAAGACAGACCCTCTTAATGCCCGAAGATGTAACATTGCATGCACTCCAATCAGATAATATCCAAATAAAAGTTTATAGTTTCAAATGGTTGCAGTTTTAAAGCAATTAAAAGCTTGATGGTTATTCCCTAGTCAAATGCAATGATTTGGAATATATGAAAATATTTTGAGCTTAATTTTTACTCTCTTGAATTATGTATGCATTAGAAGATTCATATAGATGGGAATCCTATACATGATTTCAAAATCTCTCGACCTAAATTACAAATCTTAATTATAGTTTAACAGTTGCGCAAGCCTTCAAAGTCTCTAAATTCTTTTAATTTATTTAAAAATATGAAATATATGCATGCATGTGCTCCAAACAATGAATTAAATGCTGAAATACTAGGTTCGAGAATGTTGCATGGGCTAATCAAGTCTTCTTGTCTATAAGATAACGTTGTAAGCCCCACTGAACTAATCTGATCCTCCTAAAATTAAGGACTGGAGTTAACAAGTCTAATAATTTTGAAATAAACGCTCAAATCTTAAAATAAAAATTTACATGTTCAAATCACCTAGTCTGATCCTCCTCTTTTTAAGAACAGAAGTCAGCATAACTTGTACCCTAAAAAGTCTAAATTAACAAAATTAAATATCACTTCCAAATATAAATGTTCTAAATGCTTAAATCTCTTATGATAACTTGTTTGATAAAAGATTTTAATCGGAGGGTTCTATCTTACAATTATATCTTAAAGTCTATTTGAATTCCATTATTTCAATTATTGAACCAATCTTCTGTAAGAATGATAGAATCAATGGGGTTCGAAGGTAAAACAATTCCTCGATGATGAGCGTGTTGACTAAAAATCTCAACCCGGGGGCAGGGGGTCAACTTATATATCAATTTTCAAATCAAATTATCAAAACAATTAATTTGGACATTCAAATTAAAATTAAACACCTAAAAACTTAATGCAATTAAATAAAATCTTTCAAGATAAAATTATTCTCAAAATTTTTAAAGAACAAATTCCATCTACCCTCCACAACAATTTGTCGAGTGATAAATTTCTAATTGACTTTAACTCATAAAGAGTGAACGTCATATTAATTATATCTCTATGTTCATAATTAAAGTAATTGCATGTTAGTAAGGACATGATTTAAGCCTTATATCTGCGTGGTTCTGCCACCAAATAGAACCTCGAAGTAGCAGCTACGTCTAACATCCTCTAATCGAATGGTTGCCACAAAATAACATTATTATATTACGATCACTGTGCACACATATATTTCTCAACGATTTTATATCATTAAGATGTGAACCATAACAGTGTAATTAATTGACACAACTTTCTGTTAGCTAAAACCAGCTTTAATTTGTCCCCTTGGACAAACAATCATCCTAGATCTAGAAGGAACCCTTGCATGACACAACCCATAATTGCTAACAAAAATCCTTTAGTCGAGTTAGGTCGACTACATTCTTCTACTAGGTAGATCAAGGACCACAACGACCAGAGACAACAAAATCATGAGATCTTTGATCGGGTTTTGTCTTTATTTTCCCCACCAACTTTAAGCTTCGGGTGATATATTTCACAATTTAAAATATTATATCTTTGCTGTCATTGTATATTGAATATTTAATTTTTAAAACACTAGCCTCAATCAAAAGTGCTCTCCCGTTATCGGGAGGGATAATTAACCATACCAGCTTGCGCCTATAAAAAATCTCGAACCCCAAATCAAATACTACTTACTGAATAAGAAAAAAAAAAACATCAAAGAAGCATCTTATCTATAATCCAATATATCTTCTGAAAATTTGGCTCTCTAAAAGGCGCAACATGATTTGGCAATAGACGAAAAAAAACATGTATAAGTTCAATATATGATAGCACACTAAGTCCACTATTATCAATGATAATGTACAATGAGTGAAAATCTTTTGGAGCCTATCGCTTCTTCCTAGTCATCTATATAGTTCAAGAAATCCACACACATCACTTCTTTCTAGTCATTAATCTTATATTATTGAGCCTATCGCTTCATATCCCTTACCATCCCCCCTTAGCATTATCAGATTACTAATGATTGACATTTTGCTAATGAATTTCACCATAAATGTCCCAGCGCACCAGCTTAAATGGTTCTCGAAACACATCACAATTAACTTTAAAAATTGAGCAAACAAATTTAAAGAACCTTCAACAATAAATTAAATAGTCAACATTCAAGTAAGCGCTTTATTACTAACTTGATTGCACCATTTACCACATGATGGTGGCAAGTCCCATAGTTATTAAGAACTTAATATAAAGCTCTAAAACTACTAAGATCATGCTTATTTCCCTAGAACACCAGATGATTGAGAAATGAAAAAATTCTCTGGATGTCCTGATGTAAACTCATCATGATGGGCTGCAAAACTCTTGGATTTGCACTAAGATTAGAGCTATATAAGATATCCTGACTAGCACTAATCTTACCGCAAATTCAACGGCAATGAAGTTCATCATAGTACATTTTAGTATATCCTCACGTAAGTTTTGTTCATTGAGAAAAGAAAGATGAATCAGAAATAGAGCAATAGAATAGTTAAAGGCATTTTATTTACAGGAAATGGGAGGAGTTTCTTTACAGATTTCATTTGAGGAAATGAGAAGCTATGTACAATTGGAAGCCATGGCAGGACATCTTCTGTTCAGTTGCTTACATCAAAGTACTTCGGATCTGCTGGAAAATGGTGCTCCACCCGAAGCTGCCAGGAAAAAAAAAATACATTGCTGAGATTAAAATATAAGGGCATTTACATGCATACCACACAAATTTTGTCTATTTACATATTAACACAGTTTCATATTTACATGCATAAATTCAAACCTTTGATACAACAAGAACAAGCCTTTATCCCAACCACATGAATCTTTTTTTTGTTTTCTCCATTGCATCCTATTGAGTGTCATATTTTCATTTAAATCTAATAAATTAAGATCGTTTTTAATACAATATGCCCAAATTTTTTAGGTTTATCTATAACATCTATTTTCTTAATAGGATCATCAAATGGTCTACATGTAATGTGACAAAATCATCTAAGATGACTCTCTTTAACCTTGCGACCACTATTACTAACCTTTTAATAAGTGGTATGTACCTTTTCATACATATGTTTATGATACCAAAATGTGATAAATATAAATATCAAACTTTTCGTGTTGATATGTAAATTCATAAGAATTGTGTGGTATGCATGTAAAATTTTCATAAAAGTCAACATGAAAATAAATGAATTCTTTGTATCAGATTTGTTTGATATGAAATATTATGGAAGGTCAAATATAAAGCACAAGGGGGAGGGAGAGAGAAAACGAAGGGGCGAAGAAGATGAAGTGAAGGGTTGGGCAAAAGAATTCCCAAATTCTGCGACAGTGCCCCCTCGCGTTTGTATGAAAGCCATTAACCTAGGCAGCCAGCCTAATTGATCAATAGTTAATCCCGTAGACGTAAATAGTAACACAATGCCAAATTACAAAATGGTTCATCTATCTTCCCGTTATTAGTAATTAAAAACTAGAGAAGAGAGAAAAATTAAAGAAAATTTGGTAAGAGAAAGATAAAAAGCTTCTTAGTTCGCTTAAACATTCACCCGCTTCAAAGAATAGTGGTGAAAAAAAGAAGAAGTGAAAAAAAATATGGAGAAGTGGGGGAAAATATTCTCCAGCATTCTATTTCAGACGTATGGGATTTGATTTCACCTAATTTTATTAACACCTTTGAATTTGGTCAATTTTAACTATTCCAAGTATATAACACTTAACTTGTACAATTAGTATGGTAATTGGAGAGGTTCTACATACATGAGATGTTATGATCATCCTACATGATTCATAACTCTGACTAAATCTAGGGTTTGATTTGGAGTTGACATAAGAAATATATGCTAACGAGTTGATATATAGAATTAGAATAAAAGCATACGCTAAAAAATTAATCTATCTCATATTGGTTAACGAAGAGAACCTAAAATTAATAGTAATGGAAAGTAACATAAAAAAAGACACATTCATCACAATCTTTTTCATTAAACTCAAAAGCCAGACATGGTGCAAGCACAATATTACGGCTTCAAAATAAATAATAAAGGGGTATTCATATGAATACCACCCAATTCCTACAAATTTATATATCTAACACCAAAACTTTATATTTTACATTTATAGTTTTATACTACCCAAAATTTTCACATTGCATTAAAAATACCGCTATTTTAACTTTAAAATGTGAAATACACCTTTTTATGCATATGCGAGGTGGCAAGCATGTAAAAAATGAATTTTGTGTAAGATATGTAAATACATGGGAATTGAGCAGTATTTTGGCGTGTAAATGAGTTTAGCCAGCTCGTTAACGAGCTTGAGCCAAGTTTATCGAGCAATGAGCCCGAGCTGAAGCTCAAACTTGAGCTTGTCCCGGTTCGGCTTGTTAGCTCACGAAAAGGCTCGATTAACCTAATGCTAGTTATTTTGATGCATTTTCAGGTGAGTTGCCGCTGCATCCTCCTCCTTCGACCACCAATAACTTCTCGAGTGAGCTCTCATAAAAAATTGAATTTTTAGTTCAAGCTTGCGAGCTGGCTGCTACCACTACGAGCCGTGTTCGAGCTCGCATTTTGATAGACAAGATGAGCTCGAGTTATGGATGGCTTGAGCTCGGCTCGACTCATTTACACCCCCTAAAAGTATGAATGTAAAACTTTCCAATAACAAAATCAGGAATATTTCTTTAAGGCCTTCAATGATTAATAGATGATTGACCATGTCACAAGATGCTAGAATTTTGATTAGTTCCAGCACAAAAAAAAAATAAAATAAATAAAAAAATAAAGTCTCATACCTTGCCCTCATCTGCATCTGAATGGCGTTGAGGAAACACTACTCTAATATCATTATACAAATAGAAGTGACGCTCTCCCTCAACAGCTCCATTATTTCTCTTTGGCACCGAAAAGGGATCCGATTGACATCTTTGCACTGCTTTGCAACATTTCCTCGAAAAGGGGCATAGAAAACGAACATGTAGGGCATAACACAAAGCACCAGAAGTAGGACAATTATCATTTAGTTTTGTAGAGCTATGAATAGATTTCTGATAAGTTATATCCCCCTCTCCGTTCATAAAATAATTGGTGTTCATATTAGCTGTAAAACCATTAGGCTGTTCAGGGCTTTCCGAAGGTGAAAAGAACAGGGAATTAAGGTCTGGTATAGTTGGAGATCTACTAGCTTTTTCAGAATGATGATCAGTAGTAACATGCACACAGCCTGCAAAATCAGTAGATGTGTGTTCAAAGCACCTAAAGTGAAATTTATTACTATCATGCGGCTGGCAATTTCATATTGTACCTTCAGTTTTGTTGGAGAGCACTGAGTTTTGACTTCTCATTCCTTTTGTCAAATGGGAAACGGAAGAAGAAGATGATAGAGTAGCCTTCTGGCGCATGAACGTCTGTTCATTGAAGATTGACATGAAAAAAATGATAAGAATATGCATTAAAATGATAGTATTTCACTGATAAAACAGAGAAAAAAACAGTTTTCAAGCAATTTGACTCTGCTTGCAACTTCAAGAAAGAGGATAGGAAGAAGTAGATGAACAGGAAAAATATTGGAAATAATTTTCAGCACATCCTTCCCTTTTACTCTGTTACTGCATGCATTATAACCTCCAAGCTGCAATAGAAAAATGGCAATCATGCTGTTATGTAATGGCAACCTATTTAGCTTTAGTTATAACAAACCTTTCATACTTTCTTCTCATTCAGCCATTCTCTTTGACAACTTTCAAAACTGTGTACTCTAGCCAAAATGTTTTTTTAAGTGGGGGATTGTGTGTGGTATTGTTGAGCTCATTTTAGATTTTCGAATATGTTCAAGGTAAGCATACTAGCTTCCGGTCCAAGGCTTCCTGAGCAACTAGCTGCTTGGGCAATAATTGTTAAAAACATAATTCGGCATTGCACCTTTATCTTCCTTCGAAATAATTTTTCCCAAGATGAGCAAGTTTTAGAATCATCCCTCCCCCATGTAAACTCCACAGACATAATAGTGATGTACACAAACAAAGTTTCTACCCGATGAAAATTCTCTTCATGGCTTGACCTAGCATACATGTCAGCCTTTCAAATATAGAGATTCTCCTAATGCAATTTCAACATCAACAGATATAGCACATTTTCTGAAGCGGGGTGGATTAGGGGAGGCCGGCTTAACCGGCTGGAAGGAGGGGCTGGCTGAACCGGACAGCTCCTATTCCGGTCCAACTTCCTGCTGGACCGGCCGGTCTCCTTAGGGGCCTGGAATTGCCGCCCATTGCTTTCCCCCTTTCCTTTTTAGTTTCCCACCTATTTCCCTCTATTTATATGTATGTTTGCTAGAATTAGGATTATGTTATGTGTGATTTCTCTTTTCAAATTCTGTGTGGAGTCTTCTTTCCTATAGACTTTGATGTGATCATAATTTAATAGTGCAATTTTACAATGAACAACGAGAACAAATGAACTTCGTGTGGAGAATAGATGGATTATTGCTTTAATCATAAGATGATAGCTTTCAATAAAAATTTTAGATTCCACAAATTTATTGAATTTTTCATATTTTTATTGGGATTGAGGTTTGCAATGATTTGCACTAGAATATAAGTCATTTTAACTATATTATCTTCTTTAGTTAAGATTTTCTATTATTGCAAGCATCGTCAAGGTATGTTAACGTTTGAAGCATTGATATTTAAAATTGAGAGCTTAATTTTAAGGGTGAATCACTATGGTTGTGATATGCAATTGCCTTGCCCATCATAGGAGTATTCGATTAAATTTTGTTACGGCAAAGCTTGTGAATTCTACCTGTTTGCTTGCACAATATCAAGTTCATGGATTTGCATCACTTAAGCTCCCTTAAATATTCATTGCATTACAAACCATTTCACTCTGCCCAATACATATCAGATCTAAGCGGTTAGAACTTGTCTTCAAGTCTTACAGATAAAATATCAAGTGTTTGCATTTTGTAAATTAATTTTTTCAGTGAAGGGCCTTGAAGGCTGATTGAAATTAATTTCAATTTCAAATTTGGATTAAATTTATTATTGAACATTGCCAACAAGCATCAGTCTCATCAATTTCAATCACTACAAGGAGAAAAATCAAACATGAAACATATAATCAAAACAATATAAAGATGGTCTGCTCAAACGTGTGCATATATGTCAACTGAGTTTGAAAGATTTGAAAATAAGCATATCTTTTTCAAGTTGCAAGGGAATTTTAGAGCATAATAAATTCAAGTTTATCTCATGTTTCTTAATTCGTGCAACATTCTCGAACTTTAAATACAAGTATTAACACATTTGTCAAAAAAACACGTGAACAAAATTATTTTTAATAATTTGATGGATCATGCATGCCTTTTTGAAAGTACCACACGACCCCCGTTGCAAAACAATGAATTGTTTGTATAAAAAAAAATTATTCACATGAGTGTGTTATCATTTAAGAAATGCACTGCTTTTTTTCAACGATTGATGTGTACGACACTTAGAGTATAAGTACAACATATGACAATAGGTTAGATTCTTTTGTTTTAAAATCATTCGCATGAACACAACTATTTAAAATGTGTAATGACAGTCATTCACAAGTTTATTATCATTAAAACACGAGTTTTTTTAATGTACAAGTGCTTACATTTTTGTTCACTTGCATGTGTTGGCATGAAGATTAGTTGCATTGGCTAGAAATTTTTTTTTTAAGTGTTGAAGCACCACCGTTGACTTATTTTATTTGAACACAACCATTGTAAGACTACAAAATTGAATTACACTTCTTTTTTGCTTTGTAGGATTTTTTTTTTAAGTGTTGAAGCACCATTGTTGACTTATTTTATTTGAACACAACCATTGTAAAACTACAAAATTGAATTAAACTTCTTTTTTTTCTTTTTCTTATTTTTAATTTAATTTAATTTTTTTAGTTGGGGAAATGGAGATGCGTGCGCTCACAGAGAGAGAGAGAGAGAGAGAGAGAGAGAGAGAGAGAGAGAGGTGGATTACGAGAGCAAGTGAGATTGAGAGAGATTGAGAGTAAAAGAATGAGTAATAGATAGTGACAAATGAAAGTGAAAGAGGCAGAAAGGAGAGCAAGAGGTAGTGATGGTGGACAAGAAAGTAAGGGAGGGAGAGAGATATAATGCGATGTCATAATAGTAAGAAGGGGAAAGGAGTGATTTATCTTGAATCCCCCACATCTCACAAACTTCTCCTTTCTATTGACATCTTTGCCTGCAAGCTCCCACGTAGCTTCCAAGTTTCCTTATCATAACAAGTTTTGGGGATAGATAAGGGAGTGTGGAGTTAGCAGGAGCAAATTTGGGAGGGGAATAATAAAGATGGAGAAAGCATACATGTTCAGGTAAAATAGCTAGAGCGAGATGGAATCGGCATGAGGCTTGGGTATAGCCAGGCACTTAAAAAAAAAAAACAATAGGTCACTAGACGTGTCAAATGGAGAGTGAATGTGAATATGGAGCAAGTTGGACAATGGGTCATGTACATGGGAGCACACGCAAAGAGCAAGATGAATGGAATGTTAAAAGCTGTTGAAAGCAAGGATGATAGGAAGGCCAATACTTTACAGTCAAATGGATCTCCTAAAGTCCTGTCTCCTTTGTCCATGGGAGAGGCCTTTGCAATAACCAATGTTTGAATCCTTGAAGAGGAAAAGGTTGGAGAAGTACAAGAGGGAGAAGGAATATGAGAAACAAACAGAATGGCTAGGGCTTAGCCACGCTCTAGTACCAAGTAGAGAAATAAAAAACTTGTCGTGCTATTAACAGAAAAGGAACCAATACATGGGCACACACAATACAATAAGAAACAAATAAATAGGAGAATAATCATAATTTATAAATGAACAATGCATATTCCCTGAATATTGTTCTCCTAATATTAAATTTCCTAAAATTATTTTCCTAAGAGCCCATACACCAACAACAAAAACAAACAAGTATACAAAATTTAAATATCCACAGAACTTATACAGCAGATGAAAGTAAAGAACAGATTTTGAGTTGCCACACATTAAAAATTTGTCAATTAAGCACAAGTCCATTCATCTAAACCACTACACTAAATTTCACACGCCCACTTAATGAAATAAAAAGGAAGATTATAAACCCTCAGGTTATATTTAATGAGATCAACTTCTGGTCCATGAAATCAGAAGGATTACGTTTTTTTTCCTTTTTTAAAAGCAAACTAGCCATGTACCGTGCTTCAAAAGTTGGGAGACATTCATCAATTCTTGTGGAAAATTTGCTTGGACTCTTTATCTGAAAACACAAATCATGTACTTCAAAATCAAGAAGTCGAATCTGCATGGCATTTGCTTTCATTCAGTGCAGTACTTCCAAATCATGAGGTCAAATCTGCATGACTTGTGTTTTCATTCAGTGCAGTAATTCCAAATCATGAGGTCAAATCTGCATGACTTGTGTTTTCATTCAGTGCAGTACTTCAGGTAAGAAATCCAGTTTCAGCTTTTCAGCATTGAGGAATTTATGCAACGTGACGTTGAGAATAGAGATTGAAATATTTCACAGGCAGTCCCCTCACCACTGATAAAAAATCGTTTATATATTTAGAAAGATTTACATAGATACCACTGAATTCAAATATATTTACAAGGCTAACACCTAAACTTCAATTTTTACATATACGCCATATTTTTCAATTTTTACATATATGCCGCCTTTTTTTCACAAAGCACTCCGCATGTGCAAGACTTTGAACCCAAGACCTCTTGGTTGAAAAGCAAAGCTCTCAACTAAGCCACAGTGATGCGGAGCACTAGTTCCAAGAAGATCTCACGAAGGCCGCGGGGACTACAGCAACTGACAGAGCCACCAGAGTTTTCCTATTTTCAACATATTTCTTTCATTTTTTATTTATTTCTTATTTGTTTTGCTGTTTGAAAGGAATTTTGACTTTCCTATGCTATTGGGAGATGTTTTCTCCAGATTTTTGTATTAGTGTTTTATCCTTGAATTTCTTTCAGGCGGTGTGCATGTAACCTGATACGATCAAGGTGGTGATCTCTCATGGATATTCGGAGGCCTCCTTCACCGTTGAACTTGCTGTCTGCTGTATTTTGGCAGCAGAAACAAGCAGTTTTCAGATGAATAACTTGTTGTTTTCTACCGTCCGCTTGCTGCCCCGTCGCCATTCACACCGGAATTCAGTCGACATCCCACCTCCCGCTTTCCTCGGCCACCCTAAAACATACCTATTCCTTTTTTATTGTTCTTTCGCACTTTCTTAGAACCCTAAAACGGTATCATCTAACATCAGAGTCCGACAAACCCTAAATTTTTAAGAATTTGTCCTTCCTACACATGAACCAAGAATCCATGCAACCTAAACTAACACCCAACCAAAAAAAATTTTCCCCACATCATTCACCTAGTCCTAACCCTAAACCTAAACCATATCTTCTTTTCTTTCAAAACTTTCACTGAATTAATGAGCAGTCATGACGCCAAGAAGAAACCCACAATGCGGTGCTCAAGAGCTCACTATAAAAGATATGCAACGGAAAATCTTGTAACTAAAACAAAGGTTTGCCGTTTTTGAGAGAAGACAATTCGGTGAGGTAACCCATGGCCACAACGGTGACTCGTCAGATCGAGAGGAAGTGAATCTGACACGGAGCTTCCCACAAGACGTATACCAGGGAGGGGACTTCCTGCTACCCTAGCCAGTCGGTTGAACTAGACCGGTCTAAAGGAATCCAGGGCCAAGTGGCCCGGGCGAGGCTCCTGACGGGGCGAGTGGCCTCCCGCGCCTCACTCCTCCTTCCTTTTCTGCTGCTTTTTTATTTGGAAGTATTTTAATGACTAATTTATGAATATTTCTTGTCATTTATGAATATTTCTGCCCACCCCACACCTTCATTTTTCTCGGAGTTTCCTTCTTTACTTCTTCCCTTTCTACTTCATGTAAGAGTATTTGTTGTTTTTAGAGTTTAGAGGGGGCTTTTGTTGTGTGTGATTTCAAATTCCTGTGTGGATTCTTTTTCCCCTTTGAGAGTTGTATCCGGGAGGACTTAGTGGTGCTCTGGCTTGTATCCCACTTCAAGGTGGTGTTATCTTCTTCCCTTTCGGCTATCCAACCCTCCTGTTCCCCTCCCCTTAACCACAGGCCCCTCCAAGCCTTTCCCAACCGCCTCCAGGCCACATTCCAACCACCCAACCTATTGTACAAACCCTCCAAGCTTGTTGTCCAGCCCCACAACCTGTTGCCCAGTCGCCGATTCTGCTGTCCAAACTCACATTACTTGTTGTCTAACATTTTTGCCATCCACACCCCCCCCACTTCCCCGACCTTCCCAATTACCCCACAGCCTTCAACCAGTTCCCCTTTCCCATTTGTCACCTTGTCGACACCTTCACCACCATCGGATCTTCTCTTCCGATCCTAATCGAGAATTGGATTGTGATTGTATTTTTCTTTTTCATTAATGTTTGTTATAACCCTATTTTCCTATTAGTAAAAGTTTGCTTTGTGTTTCTATTTTTTCCCCTACTAGTTCTGGTACAGAATATCTTCCACCAGACAGTTTCTAGTGAGAAATAACAAATATCCTGAAGATTTGACATGGAATATCAGACAAGTTAGAAATTTATAATGAAGATTGGCTTGTCAAACTTTGATGATTGGATGAATCCGGACGAGTTCATCAAGTGACTCCAGGTAGTAAAATGAGTCTTTGAATACAAGGATTTTTCACCTATTTGAAGGGTAAAGCTAGTCCCCAACAACTTAAAGAAGAGTACAAAGGTTAAAAAATTTAAAACATCTACCCTAACACGAGGGAAAAAACAAAATCACAACATGGTTCAAAATGAAAAAAGAGATACACGCAAGTACCCACCAACACAATACAGACAAGACGTGTTCTTGAGACTTCACTACTAAAAACAGTAAGATCTCCAGTTAAAAAGTACACTGCTAAATTCGAGCTGTTTATGTTGAAGTGTGCAAGTTAGTGAAGCCCGAGGAGAATGGTAGAGCTCGATATCTAGGGGAATTGAGATAAACTATCCACAATATGGTACAATTAAAGCAATATTGGACATTACAAGATATTCAGACCCTAGCCTAGAAGGTGGAGAGACAATAAAGCAGTATCAAATCCACACACCCTTCAAACAGGGTTCAAACATCGGATAAGCCAATAAGAGTACACCAAATGGAGCAGATAGAAACCCGCATTTTTGTGAGGGATCACACGAAGGCCGCAATATAGGCTACATTACAGCCGACAAAGCCACCCAAATTTTCCTATTCTGCATGTTTCTTTCCCTTTTGATTTATTTCCTATTTTTTNTGTAACTCGATAAAATCAAGGTAGTTATCTCTCCTGGATATTCGGAGGCCTCCTTCACTGTTGAACTTGCTGTCTACTGTCATTTGACAGCAAAAACCAGCTGTTTTCAACAGAATAACCTGTTGTTTTCTGCCGTAGCTTGCCGCCCCGCCGCCATTCAAGCCGGAATTCCGCCGCAATCCCATCTCTCGCTTTCCTTGCCCACCCTAAACCATACATATCCATTTGTTTTATTCTTTCCTTAGCACGGTACCATCTGGTATCAATTTTCGATAAATCCTAAATTTTTAAGAATTTGTCATTCATCGATATACACCTACACCTGCACCTACTCCTACACCAACAATCATTACAACCTAACCTAACACCTACATAACAAAAAAAAATTCCCAACATCATTCCAGCCCCAGCCAGCCCTAGCTATAACGCTAAACATAACCCGAAAAATATCTTTCTTTTCAATTTAAACTATCATCGTGTCATGACACCAAAAATAAATCAACAAAGAGGTGTTCAAAAGCTCACTATAGAGAACATGTAGAAGGAAATCCCCCAACTACAATAGAAGCTTGCTGCCTTTGTGAGAAGACAATCTCGTGAGGTTGCTCATAACCAAAACGGTCACTCGCTAGATTGAGAGACATAAGTAAATCCCTTTCACCAGACAATTTCTAATGATAAGAAAACCAATACCTCGAAGATTTGGATTGAAATATTCGAGAAGTCAAAATTTTGAAGTGAAGAATGACTTACCCAACTTTGAAGGTCGCATGAATTAGGATGAATTCATTGCATAATTCCATTGAGCGGGATAAGTATTTGAATAAAAGAACATTTCACTTCACGGAAAGGTAAAACTAATCACCATCAAATTAAAGAAAAGTACATTTCTATGGTAAAAAAATTTGAAACGTCTATACCAATGAGAAAGAGAAAGTAAAATCACAACCCAGTACAACATGAAAAAGGAGATGCAGCACAAGTACCTACCATCACATTACAGATAGAACATATTCTTCAAACTTCATCATTTACAATATCAAGATTTCTAAGTATAAGATTGCACCGCTGAGTTTAAGCTGTGCAAACTAGTGGAGCCCCAAAGAAAATAGCATAGCTCCATATCTGGGGTGATTTCTACTAGCAACGTCAACTATATTGGACGTTATAAGATGTTCAGAAGCTAGCCCTGAAAGTGGAGAGACAACACAGCAATATTCGTTCCACACCAACCTTCAAACAAAATTTAACCATTAGATTAGGAAGTAAGATTACACCAAATGGAGCGCCCAAGCCAACCCCACATGAGGAGAAACAAATTCAAAGTAGAAAAGGTGTGGAGGAAGCCAACACACTCGAATCTTTCCCACTCAGGAAGTGGTTTAAGTGCCACGGCTTTGGGCACATCACATCTGATTTCCCAAACATGAGGGTGATTTCTTTCACAGAGCAGGGAGTAGTGAAAAATATAAACAATGACATAGGGAACATTAGAGAAGGTAAGGACGCCAAGGAGTGTCAACTTATAGCTAATGGAGAAATGATAGTCATTCAGGATTATCTCATGAGAGAGACTTCAATGAAATTAATAATTGTTGTCTTATAAAATGGTGATTCGGAGGCAATGGGCGTTCATATAGAACTTGAGGAAGTGGTGCTACGAGCTACCTTTTTGCAGGCATTAAGAGAAGCATCAACAATAATGACATTGGTTGTCAAAGAGGGTAATGAATTTGAGTAGTCAATACCAAAAACAAGGCAACCCCAAATAAAAATATTTTCAAAAATTTTTGGCATACTGTCAACCCATTGAGTTGCCACTATTGAGGGAGGTTCAACATGTTAGAGTTATATTTGGAAGATTATATAACGTAATTTGGGTATTGAATTTCATTTTGGTGGAGTAGTATCATCCCAAACCGACAGCTAAATAGGAGTGATGAATCGAAGCTTTGAAATTTCCTTGGATATCTGTTAGGAAAGGACAACCAGCCATGGGATCCAGGTCCATCCAGAGAAGACGAAGCTTCTTCTAGCCCTAGAGAATGACACAGAGCATTAGTTTTGTGTTCGTGAAATCCCATTTTTCCTCAGGGGATCGTTCAAAGTCCACGATGCGGGCTACAGTGCACCTGATAAAGCCACCCGAAATTTGCTATTTTCAGCATATTTTTATCCTTATTTATTTATTTTATATTTCTTTATTTCCTATTTCTTTATTTCTAATTAGGTTATTTGTTATTAGAAGACTATTTATAGGTGCTGTTTTGCTGTTTGAAAGTATTTTTGGCTTTGTTTATTTGTTTGGAGATACTTTCTCCTGATTTTTATCGAAGTGATGTAACATTGGATTTCTTTTGCATGATCTATCTTATAACTGGATATGATCGAGGTGGTGATTTCTCCCAAATTTTTGAAGGCCTCCTTTGCCATAGAACTTGCTGTCTAGTGACGTTTGGCAGCAAAAACTGCTGTTTTCAGCAGAATAACCAGATGTTTTACGTCATCAGCTTGCTGCCCTGCCGCAGTGTATCAGCTTGCTGCCTTGCCCCTGCCGCAGTGTATCAGCTTGCTGCCTTGCCGCCGTTCACACTGGAATCTAGCCGCCGTCCCTTCTCCTGCATTCCTTGCACACCCTACTACATAACTATCCATTTCTTTTTTTTCTTTCACACCTTCTTTCACAAGGTGGCTTGTATACTTAGCTATGCAATGAAAGGTGTATTTCATCT
>NEWO01000503.1:464010-476207 GCA_003013225.1 Phalaenopsis aphrodite | reverse complement strand
GTTGACTTATTTTATTTGAACACAACCATTGTAAGACTACAAAATTGAATTACACTTCTTTTTTGCTTTGTAGGATTTTTTTTTTAAGTGTTGAAGCACCATTGTTGACTTATTTTATTTGAACACAACCATTGTAAAACTACAAAATTGAATTAAACTTCTTTTTTTTCTTTTTCTTATTTTTAATTTAATTTAATTTTTTTAGTTGGGGAAATGGAGATGCGTGCGCTCACAGAGAGAGAGAGAGAGAGAGAGAGAGAGAGAGAGAGAGAGAGGTGGATTACGAGAGCAAGTGAGATTGAGAGAGATTGAGAGTAAAAGAATGAGTAATAGATAGTGACAAATGAAAGTGAAAGAGGCAGAAAGGAGAGCAAGAGGTAGTGATGGTGGACAAGAAAGTAAGGGAGGGAGAGAGATATAATGCGATGTCATAATAGTAAGAAGGGGAAAGGAGTGATTTATCTTGAATCCCCCACATCTCACAAACTTCTCCTTTCTATTGACATCTTTGCCTGCAAGCTCCCACGTAGCTTCCAAGTTTCCTTATCATAACAAGTTTTGGGGATAGATAAGGGAGTGTGGAGTTAGCAGGAGCAAATTTGGGAGAGGGAATAATAAAGATGGAGAAAGCATACATGTTCAGGTAAAATAGCTAGAGCGAGATGGAATCGGCATGAGGCTTGGGTATAGCCAGGCACTTAAAAAAAAAAAACAATAGGTCACTAGACGTGTCAAATGGAGAGTGAATGTGAATATGGAGCAAGTTGGACAATGGGTCATGTACATGGGAGCACACGCAAAGAGCAAGATGAATGGAATGTTAAAAGCTGTTGAAAGCAAGGATGATAGGAAGGCCAATACTTTACAGTCAAATGGATCTCCTAAAATCATGTCTCCTTTGTCCATGGGAGAGGCCTTTGCAATAACCAATGTTTGAATCCTTGAAGAGGAAAAGGTTGGAGAAGTACAAGAGGGAGAAGGAATATGAGAAACAAACAGAATGGCTAGGGCTTAGCCACGCTCTAGTACCAAGTAGAGAAATAAAAAACTTGTCGTGCTATTAACAGAAAAGGAACCAATACATGGGCACACACAATACAATAAGAAACAAATAAATAGGAGAATAATCATAATTTATAAATGAACAATGCATATTCCCTGAATATTGTTCTCCTAATATTAAATTTCCTAAAATTATTTTCCTAAGAGCCCATACACCAACAACCAAAACAAACAAGTATAAAAAATTTAAATATCCACAGAACTTATAAAGCAGATGAAAGTAAACAACAGATTTTGAGTTGCCACACATTAAAAATTTGTCAATTAAGCACAAGTCCATTCATCTAAACCACTACACTAAATTTCACACGCCCACTTAATGAAATAAAAAGGAAGATTATAAACCCTCAAGTTATATTTAATGAGCTCAACTTCTGGTCCATGAAATCAGAAGGAATACGTTTTTTTCTTTTTTAAAAGCAAACTAGCCATGTACCGTGCTTCAAAAGTTGGGAGACATTCATCAATTCTTGTGGAAAATTTGCTTGGACTCTTTATCTGAAAACACAAATCATGTACTTCAAAATCAAGAAGTCGAATCTGCATGGCATTTGCTTTCATTCAGTGCAGTACTTCCAAATCATGAGGTCAAATCTGCATGACTTGTGTTTTCATTCAGTGCAGTAATTCCAAATCATGAGGTCAAATCTGCATGACTTGTGTTTTCATTCAGTGCAGTACTTCAGGTAAGAAATCCAGTTTCAGCTTTTCAGCATTGAGGAATTTATGCAACGTGACGTTGAGAATAGAGATTGAAATATTTCACAGGCAGTCCCCTCACCACTGATAAAAAATCGTTTATATATTTAGAAATATTTACATAGATACCACTGAATTCAAATATATTTACAAGGCTAACACCTAAACTTCAATTTTTACATATATGCCATCTTTTTCAATTTTTACATATATGCCGCCTTTTTTTCACAAAGCACTCCGCATGTGCAAGACTTTGAACCCAAGACCTCTTGGTTGAAAAGCAAAGCTCTCAACTAAGCCACAGTGATGCGGAGCACTAGTTCCAAGAAGATCTCACGAAGGCCGCGGGGACTACAGCAACTGACAGAGCCACCAGAGTTTTCCTATTTTCAACATATTTCTTTCATTTTTTATTTATTTCTTATTTGTTTTGCTGTTTGAAAGGAATTTTGACTTTCCTATGCTATTGGGAGATGTTTTCTCCAGATTTTTGTATTAGTGTTTTATCCTTGAATTTCTTTCAGGCGGTGTGCTTGTAACCTGATACGATCAAGGTGGTGATCTCTCATGGATATTGGGAGGCCTCCTTCACCGTTGAACTTGCTGTCTGCTGTATTTTGGCAGCAGAAACAAGCAGTTTTCAGATGAATAACTTGTTGTTTTCTACCGTCCGCTTGCTGCCCCGTCGCCATTCACACCGGAATTCAGTCGACATCCCACCTCCCGCTTTCCTCGGCCACCCTAAAACATACCTATCCCTTTTGTATTGTTCTTTCGCACTTTCTTAGAACCCTAAAACAGTATCATCTAACATCAGAGTCCGACAAACCCTAATTTTTTAAGAATTTGTCCTTCCTACACATGAACCAAGAATCCATGCAACCTAAACTAACACCCAACCAAAAAAAATTTTCCCCACATCATTCACCTAGTCCTAACCCTAAACCTAAACCATATCTTCTTTTCTTTCAAAACTTTCACTGAATTAATGAGCAGTCATGACGCCAAGAAGAAACCCACAATGCGGTGCTCAAGAGCTCACTATAAAAGATATGCAACGGAAAATCTTGTAACTAAAACAAAGGTTTGCCGTTTTTGAGAGAAGACAATTCGGTGAGGTAACCCATGGCCACAACGGTGACTCGTCAGATCGAGAGGAAGTGAATCTGACACGGAGCTTCCCACAAGACGTATACCAGGGAGGGGACTTCCTGCTACCCTAGCCAGTCGGTTGAACTAGACCGGTCTAAAGGAATCCAGGGCCAAGTGGCCCGGGCGAGGCTCCTGACGGGGCGAGTGGCCTCCCGCGCCTCACTCCTCCTTCCTTTTCTGCTGCTTTTTTATTTGGAAGTATTTTAATGACTAATTTATGAATATTTCTTGTCATTTATGAATATTTCTGCCCACCCCACACCTTCATTTTTCTCGGAGTTTCCTTCTTTACTTCTTCCCTTTCTACTTCATGTAAGAGTATTTGTTGTTTTTAGAGTTTAGAGGGGGCTTTTGTTGTGTGTGATTTCAAATTCCTGTGTGGATTCTTTTTCCCCTTTGAGAGTTGTATCCGGGAGGACTTAGTGGTGCTCTGGCTTGTATCCCACTTCAAGGTGGTGTTATCTTCTTCCCTTTCGGCTATCCAACCCTCCTGTTCCCCTCCCCTTAACCACAGGCCCCTCCAAGCCTTTCCCAACCGCCTCCAGGCCACATTCCAACCACCCAACCTATTGTACAAACCCTCCAAGCTTGTTGTCCAGCCCCACAACCTGTTGCCCAGTCGCCGATTCTGCTGTCCAAACTCACATTACTTGTTGTCTAACATTTTTGCCATCCACACCCCCCCCACTTCCCCGACCTTCCCAATTACCCCACAGCCTTCAACCAGTTCCCCTTTCCCATTTGTCACCTTGTCGACACCTTCACCACCATCGGATCTTCTCTTCCGATCCTAATCGAGAATTGGATTGTGATTGTATTTTTCTTTTTCATTAATGTTTGTTATAACCCTATTTTCCTATTAGTAAAAGTTTGCTTTGTGTTTCTATTTTTTCCCCTACTAGTTCTGGTACAGAATATCTTCCACCAGACAGTTTCTAGTGAGAAATAACAAATATCCTGAAGATTTGACATGGAATATCAGACAAGTTAGAAATTTATAATGAAGATTGGCTTGTCAAACTTTGATGATTGGATGAATCCGGACGAGTTCATCAAGTGACTCCAGGTAGTAAAATGAGTCTTTGAATACAAGGATTTTTCACCTATTTGAAGGGTAAAGCTAGTCCCCAACAACTTAAAGAAGAGTACAAAGGTTAAAAAATTTAAAACATCTACCCTAACACGAGGGAAAAAACAAAATCACAACATGGTTCAAAATGAAAAAAGAGATACACGCAAGTACCCACCAACACAATACAGACAAGACGTGTTCTTGAGACTTCACTACTAAAAACAGTAAGATCTCCAGTTAAAAAGTACACTGCTAAATTCGAGCTGTTTATGTTGAAGTGTGCAAGTTAGTGAAGCCCGAGGAGAATGGTAGAGCTCGATATCTAGGGGAATTGAGATAAACTATCCACAATATGGTACAATTAAAGCAATATTGGACATTACAAGATATTCAGACCCTAGCCTAGAAGGTGGAGAGACAATAAAGCAGTATCAAATCCACACACCCTTCAAACAGGGTTCAAACATCGGATAAGCCAATAAGAGTACACCAAATGGAGCAGATAGAAACCCGCATTTTTGTGAGGGATCACACGAAGGCTGCAATATAGGCTACATTACAGCCGACAAAGCCACCCAAATTTTCCTATTCTGCATGTTTCTTTCCCTTTTGATTTATTTCCTATTTTTTTATTTCTTATTTCCTCATTTCCAATTGGGTTATTTATTAGGAGACTATTTATAGGTGGTGTTTTGATGTTTGAAAGGACTTACAACATTGTTATGTTATTTGGATATATTTTCTCTTGTTTTTTTTCTATCAAAGTGTTGTAACACTGGATTTCTTTCCGGTGATGTATTTGTAACTCGATAAAATCAAGGTAGTTATCTCTCCTGGATATTCGGAGGCCTCCTTCACTGTTGAACTTGCTGTCTACTGTCATTTGACAGCAAAAACCAGCTGTTTTCAACAGAATAACCTGTTGTTTTCTGCCGTAGCTTGCCGCCCCGCCGCCATTCAAGCCGGAATTCCGCCGCAATCCCATCTCTCGCTTTCCTTGCCCACCCTAAACCATACATATCCATTTGTTTTATTCTTTCCTTAGCACGGTACCATCTGGTATCAATTTTCGATAAATCATAAATTTTTAAGAAGTTGTCATTCATCGATATACACCTACACCTGCACCTACTCCTACACCAACAATCATTACAACCTAACCTAACACCTACATAACAAAAAAAAATTCCCAACATCATTCCAGCCCCAGCCAGCCCTAGCTATAACGCTAAACATAACCCGAAAAATATCTTTCTTTTCAATTTAAACTATCATCGTGTCATGACACCAAAAATAAATCAACAAAGAGGTGTTCAAAAGCTCACTATAGAGAACATGTAGAAGGAAATCCCCCAACTACAATAGAGCTTGTTGCCTTTGTGAGAAGACAATCTCGTGAGGTTGCTCATAACCAAAACAGTGACTCGCTAGATTGAGAGACATAAGTAAATCCCTTTCACCAGACAATTTCTAATGATAAGAAAACCAATACCTCGAAGATTTGGATTGAAATATTCGAGAAGTCAAAATTTTGAAGTGAAGAATGACTTACCCAACTTTGAAGGTCGCATGAATTAGGATGAATTCATTGCATAATTCCATTGAGCGGGATAAGTATTTGAATAAAAGAACATTTCACTTCACGGAAAGGTAAAACTAATCACCATCAAATTAAAGAAAAGTACATTTCTATGGTAAAAAAATTTGAAACGTCTATACTAATGAGAAAGAGAAAGTAAAATCACAACCCAGTACAACATGAAAAAGGAGATGCAGCACAAATACCTACCATCACATTACAGATAGAACATATTCTTGAAACTTCATCATTTACAATATCAAGATTTCTAAGTATAAGATTGCACCGCTGAGTTTAAGCTGTGCAAACTAGTGGAGCCCCAAAGAAAATAGCATAGCTCCATATCTGGGGTGATTTCTACTAGCAACGTCAACTATATTGGACATTATAAGATGTTCAGAAGCTAGCCCTGAAAGTGGAGAGACAACACAACAATATTCGTTCCACACCAACCTTCAAACAAAATTTAACCATTAGATTAGGCAGTAAGATTACACCAAATGGAGCGCCCAAGCCAACCCCACATGAGGAGAAACAAATTCAAAGTAGAAAAGGTGTGGAGGAAGCCAACACACTCGAATCTTTCCCACTCAGGAAGTGGTTTAAGTGCCACGGATTTGGGCACATCACATCTGATTTCCCAAACATGAGGGTGATTTCTTTCACAGAGCAGAGAGTAGTGAAAAATATAAACAATGACATAGGGAACATTAGAGAAGGTAAGGACGCCAAGGAGTGTCAACTTATAGCTAATGGAGAAATGATAGTCATTCAGGATTAGCTCATGAGAGAGACTTCAATGAAACTAATAATTGTTGTCTTACAAAATGGTGATTCGGAGGCAATGGGCGTTCATATAGAGCTTGAGGAAGTGGTGCTACGAGCTACCTTTTTGCAGGCATTAAGAGAAGCATCAACAATAATGACATTGGTTGTCAAAGAGGGTAATGAATTTGAGTAGTCAATACCAAAAACAAGGCAACCCCAAATAAAAATATTTTCAAAAATTTTTGGCATACTGTCAACCCATTGAGTTGCCACTATTGAGGGAGGTTCAACATGTTAGAGTTATATCTGGAAGGTTATATAACGTAATTTGGGTATTGAATTTCATTTCGGTGGAGTAGTATCATCCCAGACCGACAGCTAAATAGGAGTGATGAATCGAAGCTTTGAAATTTCCTTGGATATCTGTTAGGAAAGGACAACCAGCCATGGGATCCAGGCCCATCCAGAGAAGACGAAGCTTCTTCTAGCCCTAGAGAATGACACAGAGCATTAGTTTTGTGTTCGTGAAATCCCATTTTTCCTCAGGGGATCGTTCAAAGTCCACGATGCGGGCTACAGTGCACCTGATAAAGCCACCCGAAATTTGCTATTTTCAGCATATTTTTATCCTTATTTATTTATTTTATATTTCTTTATTTCCTATTTCTTTATTTCTAATTAGGTTATTTGTTATTAGAAGACTATTTATAGGTGCTGTTTTGCTGTTTGAAAGTATTTTTGGCTTTGTTTATTTGTTTGGAGATACTTTCTCCTGATTTTTATCGAAGTGATGTAACATTGGATTTCTTTTGCATGATCTATCTTATAACTGGATATGATCGAGGTGGTGATTTCTCCCAAATTTTTGAAGGCCTCCTTTGCCATAGAACTTGCTGTCTAGTGACGTTTGGCAGCAAAAACTGCTGTTTTCAGCAGAATAACCAGATGTTTTACGTCATCAGCTTGCTGCCCTGCCGCAGTGTATCAGCTTGCTGCCTTGCCCCTGCCGCAGTGTATCAGCTTGCTGCCTTGCCGCCGTTCACACTGGAATCTAGCCGCCGTCCCTTCTCCTGCATTCCTTGCACACCCTACTACATAACTATCCATTTCTTTTTTTTCTTTCACACCTTCTTTCACAAGGTGTTAAGAAAGGCAGAGGTAGACCCAGGAAGACTTGGGCTTATTGTATTAAAAATGATCTTAATTTACTAGAACTAGATGAAAATATGACACTAAATAGGACGCAATGGAGAAAAAGGATTCATGTAGCCGACCTCACGTAGTGGGATTAAGGCTTTGTTGTTGTTGTTGTTGTTGTTGTTGTTGTACACCTTCTTTCACAAGGTGGCTTGTATACTTAGCTATGCAATGAAAGGTGTATTTCATCTTTAAAAGTCAAAATAGTGGTCTTTTTTATGTGATAGTAATCATTTCAGTGGTATAAATGTAAAAAATAAAGATTAGCTGCTAGATATGTAAATACATAGAAATTGGGTAGTATGTATTTATATGCCCCATATATTTAACAAGGAGTCATATATTTGTGACAAGAAAAATGGTAGTTGATCATCAAAATATTCTATAGGACAACATAATTTGCACAAAGTTTAGGCTTTGGGGCATCCATACCTTTGTTCCAGGGGGCATATCGCTCAAGTCATAGTTGCAAAAGAATGTGTGAACAGGAGTCCTTTCTGGATTGCTAAGAACCTGCAGGTAACATTACATAAATGCCCATAACAATATCACAAAAAGGGCTATCATAAGCTATTTATATCATAGCACCACATCCAACAAGGAGCTGCTTTCGGTTTCAAATAAATATATGACACTAATGCACCATGAAAAAAACTCGAACACAATTATCACAAATTATAGCCATTAAAAAAACTCTGAATATTTATGTATATAAAACAATTTTGTTCAGGCAAGGCTTGTTATGGCGATGAACATGAAAGAGAAGATTATTTTACATATGTTGAAAGAATTAAATTAAAATTTCTAAACATGTTTGTGATTTAATTTCTCGGCTCTATAAAAATTAGGAGATTTCCACACTTTTCAAGCGGAGAATACTTGGTAAAATTTTGGAATATTCCTACCACTGAACTTTGCCTTTAAAACAAAAAGAAATCACAATAGCAATATCGAAACTCAAACGTAGGTAAGAATAGGTGATTGTGCATGCTCACAAAAGCTATTTCCAATCCTTGAAACAGGTGTGATGGCAGGGAGCAGGGAAGGGAAGAAGTGAGGAATTATGTGGAGATAATCACAACCTTGGAGCAGGATACAACCAGAGCATCACCTGCCCTTGGATACAGCTCTAGCAAGGGAGAAAATGCTGATGACAAAAAATTTAAAAACAAAAGCTGAACCATCCCCTTGGGTGACAAGCCTAGCCCAACAATAAGGGTCGGTCGGCCCTACCTTTCTCTTGGCTAGAACTATTCAGTTGATTCCTCATGATCTGCAAACAAAGTGAAATTGCTTGTCGGTAGGCAGTGTCTCCATTGATTAAAAGCTCTCGCAATCGCATAGAACTCTTTGTCACACGTCAAATATTTCTCCTGAACTAATTTAACTTCTCAGAGAAGAATGTTATGGGCTATATTGATCTAATCTCCACATTGGAGACGTCACACACCACCTAGAACAGTTGATTGAAGTCCGATAGTGTCAAAACTAGTGCCTCAGTTGCCTTCTTTAAGGTGTCGAAACTATTTTGAGTTTGTATTTTTTCCGTTGGAACTTCTCCCCTTTCAAAAGTTTGATCAAGGGAGCGGTGATGGTACTAAGCTCCTCATGAATAGCTTGTAGTATGATGTTAGGCCCAAAAATTGTCTCAACTTAATAAAATTTTGATGTGCGGTTCAGCTCACAATGCTTTAATCTTCGTGGGATCCATCTGAATGCTTGCACTAGACACAATATAGCGCAAAAAGCATCCATATGTTGTCCAGAAGTGACACTTCTTTGGATGAGCGTTAGCCTCTCTGATCGTAACACCTCGAAGGCCGTCCTCAGGTGCTATATATGCTCCATAGATTTGTTTTATACCAGAATATCATCGAAATGCACCACCACGAACTTCCCGATGTAGGCTTGAAACAACTAATTCATTAACCTCATAAATGTGTTGGACGCATTAGACAATCTAAAGGGCATAATTGTTTCCTCGTATGAGCCATCCCAAATATTAAAAGCGATTTTCCACTCGTCCCCTGGCCACATCTGGATCTAATGGTACCTGCTACATAAGTTGATATTGGAAAAAACAATGGCTATGTCCAACTGATCCAAGAGGTCATCCAAGTGAGGTATTGGGAACCTATAATTTATAGTATTGTTTTTGGTGGCCCAACTAACAATGCACATCCTCTACGATCTGTCTTTCTTGGGTACCATTAAGGCGGGGACATCACACGGATTGGAACTATCTCTAACCAAACTTCTCGCGATAAGATTTTATACCTGTTGTTGTAGCTTCTCATACATTACATGCCTCAATCTATAGGCAAGTCAATTTAGCAACACTGATCCGGGTATGTGATCTATGACATGTTGTATGTCTCTCAATGGCGGCAATCCCTTTGAAAGATTATCGATCATCACATGCTCGAAGTCCCCTAATAGTGGTTGTATGGGTGACGGTATCTCAACCTTCTCCTAGTAAAATCAATGGCGGCAATCCCCCTAACAGTTCTCTCTAGTAAAATCAAAGCCACAGAAGCCTCTCGAACCAGTTGCATGAAGGTGGCTCTCGAGACTACTGTCTCCTCTGTGATGTCTACTTCCCTTGCGTCCTTGACGAGTAAAAACACGATGTGTCTCCCTTCCTTTTTAAATGAGTAACTATTCTTGAAGTCGTCGTATTGGGTCTTGCGGTCGAAATGCCATGGCCTCCCAAAAGGAATATGACAAACGTTCATATGGGCCACATCGTATGTTGGAAGTCCTCTAATAGTGGTTGTATGGGCGTCGTTATCTCAACCTTATCCTTAGTTCACTCTAGTAGAACCAAAGTCATTGCCACTGGAGCCTCTCGAACCAATTGCATGAAGGTGGCTCTCGGGACTACCGTCTCCTCTGTGATGTCTACTCCCCTCGCATCCTTGACTGGTCAAAACACGACGTGTCTCCCATCAGTTTTAAAAGAGTAAGTATTCTTGAAGTTATCGTATTGTGTCTTGCGGTTGAAATGCTATGGCTGCCCCAACAGAATATAACAAACGTCCATATGGACCACATCGCACCACACTTGCTCCTGCAACTAATCTCCAATGAAAAACTCAACAAAGTATTGTTGGTCCACGCATATTTCAATCCCTCTTTTCAACAAGGTAAGAGAGTAGGACGTGGGTGTTTTTTTGTGGCCAACCCCAATTCTTCACAACATAGTGGATATTAAATTTTCGCAGCTCCCTCATCGATAATCAAACTGCAGACTTTTCCCTTCACTGTGCACTTGGTGAAAAAAATATTGTCCATCTAAAAGACTCTCCTTATGATTAGCATCTCTCCCTCATCTCCCTGAAGCTTAAATTCCTCCTCTGAATCCTTCACTGCTTCCTCTTCCTCAACTTTCTTGAGGAAGCTCTGCTCCGCGAATGAGATAACTCAGCTCGTGTGGCAGCTGAGGGCTATGTGTTTGTAGTCGTGATACCTAAAACATCTCTTGGTAAGCACTGTGCCAGGCGAGCTACCCTTTTCAGGTTTCCTTGCACTTACATTACTCTTCTCACTTCCATGTCCAGTCTTCCCACTTCCTCCATGTGTACTACTTAGATAGGCAGTTGTAGGTGGTTATCTGAATGATGGTTGTTGTCTCCTTTGTTCTACTATCTTGCCACCTTCAAAGATAAGGTCTGAACATCCCCTAGTAACCAATAGAGCTGCAGTTGTACAACATTGCTGATAAAAAGCTTCAGAACACCCCCCCTGCGTTGGGTACTGGGCTATGGTGTATTCCTCTGACTTGACTAATTCACACTTCTATAACTAGTCAAACTATGTCGTGTACTACTCCATTGATACGTCTCTTTGTTGCAGATGGAGTTTCACAAATATATTATGATGGTAATGAGGCGGTAGGTATTTTCTCTGCATTCCCTTCCTCATCTTCTTCCACGTGATAAAGGGTATTGGGGATATGAAAGATAAATTTTGAAGTAGAGATGGTTTAAGTATGGTGGATGCTAGGAAACCCTAGGATATGACTAGAGTTAGTCTAGCATTGATACCAATTGATACTGGAGTTAACCCAACTCGTAATGGAACGTGCATATTATTGCTGAAAACTCATAAGGGATTACAAAAAAGGTTCATAAAACATAAATAAAACAGCCCAAAACATAAAAGACCCCCTAAGGTGAGGGCAAAACTAGTGCACGCTAGCTGGATAGTATGTGGGAGGGCTAGCTGGGGCTTGTGGCAACAACAAGAGGTGTTGGAAGGGGTTTCGACAAAAGTAGTAGGTGTTGGAGGGAGTTGCTGCAACCGTTGGTGTTGGAGGGGGTTGTGGCAGCAAGAAAGGGAGGACTAGGGTTGACAACAGAGGAAATAGAAAAAAGGTAGGTGCGCACGTATGATGACTCTGAGCGGGGAGGGAGAGGGGGGGGGGAGAAGCAAGGGATTATATGGAGATAATCACCAACTTGAAGCAGAATACAGTCAGAGCACCACATGTCCTCAGATACAACCATAGCAATTGAGAAAATGTCAAAGACAACATATATATATATATATATATATATATAACGAGGGGGAGGCATATCCCCTTAGGCGACAACAATTGCCCAACAATAAGGGCCCGTCGGCCCTGCCTTCCTCTTGGTGGAACCAATTTAGTCCTCCACCCCTCGG
>NEWO01000503.1:445243-463547 GCA_003013225.1 Phalaenopsis aphrodite | reverse complement strand
ATAGATCAGTTTTATCACTTCCCTGTCCGATCTTCCCACTTCCTCCAGACGTACCTTTGTTGGTAGTGGCACTTGAAGGTTATTATCTGAAAGAAAGTTCTTGTCTGTTTTGTTTTTGTTATCTTTCCACCTTCAAATTTAAGGTTTGGGCATCCCCCAGTAACCAATAGGGTTGTAGTTATACAACGTTGCTAATAGCAGGCTTCATGCCCCCCAAGTACCGAGCTATGATATGTGCCTCTAACTTGACTAATTCATACCTCACTTGCAATTGATCAAACTGTGTCGTAGACTCCTCCACTGATAGGTCTCTCTCTTACAGGTGAAGTCTTAGGAACATATCCCAATATTAATGAGATGATAGATATTTTCTCAGCATCTCCTTCCTCATCTTCTCCCACTTAGTAATCTTGTCACTGTCCGATCTCTTTCTTTGCCTTTGTAAGTTTTCCCACCACATGGAGGCGCTCTATTTTAACTTGATGGTTGCAAGCTTCACCTTCTTATCTTATGGCACTTCTTTGTACTTGAAGATTCTTTCAACTGACTGTAGTCATTTGATGATATCGTCTGGATCCGTAACTCCATCAAATTTTGGTAGTTCTACGTTGATTTTGAAATCTCTGTCCTTTATATGGGGGTCTTCTCTCTCGGACTCCTCTGATAAGGAATTCTGAAACATCCGAACCTATCTTCCTCATCATCAAAGTCATGTCTATGGAAGGGATTCAATTCCCCGTCCCTTTCTCCCCTCCGACTTTCCTTGTCAAGGTTAAGGGTAATCTACCCCTAGGTCCCATCCTCAATTTGTACAAGTCTATACTGAAGTCAACGGATCTCTCACAGCATCTCTTCACAGGTAAGGTCCGCATGTGTCTCCATGGTGCCATTGCTAGGGTTTGGAATTTGGAAGAGTATTAGGATATGAAAAAAAAAAATTGGAGTATAAATGGTTTTGCTATGGCGAATACTAGGAAACCCTAGGATTTGACTAGGGTTAGGCTAACTCTGATACCAAAGTTAACCTAATAACAAAACATGATATTATTACTGAAAACTCAAAAGAGGTTACAACAAAAGTTCTTAAAACACAAAGAAAACGTTGGTGGCAACAAAGGGAGGAATTAGGGTTGCGGCATGAGGAATAAGTAAAATAGGTGCGCAGGCGTGATGACAACAAGCAGGGAAGGGAAGAACCAAGGGAATATGTGGAGATAATCACCAACTTGAAGTAGGATATGGCTGCAGCACCTCCTGTCCTCAAATGTAGCAAGGGCACCCCCTCCCCCCTCAAGATCTCGTGAAAGGAAAAAAGAATGATAGAGCAAGAATCGCATAACAAAGATGCTACATGTCGCTACCATCCCAAAGAAAGTGAACATGAGAAATAATTACAACTCGCTTACAAAAAACTCGCATTCTTTAGATATAAATAAGTAAATAAAAGAATTATAATCTACATGCTAATGTAATAAGTAATTTTGAAAGAATAAACAAGAAATTCAAACCACACAAAATCAACAAGCAATTGAAACACATGCATCACAATTAGAATATTAGTTGTGTCAAATTTGAATAAAGCCAAGATTAATAACAAGCCAATAACAACATATGAGAAAAAAAAAGCCACCACAATTAGATTATTAGTTGTGCCAAAATTGAATAAAACCAAGACTAATAACAAGTCAATAACAGCATATGTAAAAAAAATTAGGCCAAGAAAAAATTTAATTCCCCAAAATTAAGTAATTACACTTATACCATATTAGAAAGAATCACAAAACCATCTCTCTCTCTGTCGATCGATCTAATTTTACCAAAAGATTAATAGATATGGTTTGCAAAAGATCAAAACGATTTAATTTTACATAACTATCAATCTTTAACTCAAATCTTAATCAGAACCAAAAACAACAAGAATCACATCAATAATTTGATATTTTTTCCCATTAATAGACATCCTTAGCCATGCAAAAATTATCAATTAAATAGATGAACAAAGAAATTATTGTGAGCCCCAAGTCAATGGACTGGGTTACATAAGTCTTTAATTTCCATCGAAAAAGAGTTTACAACCACTGACACCAACTCGAACTAATAAGAGCTACCTTACCACAACTCACTAGTGGTCCTTTCCCTAAGAGATTCAATAGAAGGGCTTCTTCCTCCAACAATAAGGAGAATGCCGACTTTTTTGCCTCTCTTGAGCCGAATGTGTGCTTTTGTCCTTCAATGAGCGTGTGGCTAATTTGGCCAATTCACAAAGAAAGGACTCCCATGAAAAAAATTCCACAAAGAGCGGATGAAGTCTCCAAATATCGATATGAAAACTACATGCATAGGTTCCAACAACAACAACAGCAATAACAAGCCTTTATCGCACTAAGTGGGGTCGGCAACATGAATCGTTTTTTCTCCATTGCGTCCTATTGAGTGACATATTTTCATTTTATTCTAATAAATGAAGATCATTTTTTATACAATATGCTCGAGTCTTTCTGGGTCTACCTCTACTTTTCTTAACATAAGTCGAGTCTAAAACATCTACTCTCCTAACCGGATCATAAAATGATCGACGTTTAATGTGACCAAACCATCTAAGATGGCTCTCTAATTTTGTCTGCCACTAGAGCAACACCAACCCTATCATGGATATATTAATTTTGCATTTTGTCTCTAAGTATCAAGCCATTCATCCACTTAAAAGCATTCTCATCTCAACAACACTTAACTTTGTTTTATGCTTCCCTTTTAAAGACCAACATTTTGTGTCATAGAGTATTGCAAGTCTAACCACCATCTTATAAAAATTTCCTTTCAATCTAAGCGGAACTTTTTTATCACACAAACGCCCGAAGTATTCCTCCACTGCAACCAACCAACTTGAATTCTACCAATAACATCCCCATCTATATCACCATCACTTTGAACAATAGATCCAAGATATCTAAAGCATTCAAACCTATTAATAAATTGATCACCCATAGTTACAATTCTGTCATTAGAGCTACTACTACTAATATTATATTCTATGTATTCAGTTTTACTTCTACTCAAACAAAAGCCTTTAGACTCCTAAGTAGACATCCAGACTTCAATTTTTTCTGCACTCTTTCTGTAGTCTTATCCACAAGAAGGATATCATCAGTGAAAAGCATACAGCATGGTACATCCTCCTGTACATGTCCAGTAAGAGCATCCATAACTAAAGCAAAAAAAATATGGGCTTAAAATCGATCCCTGATGTAATCTAACTGAAACAGGAAAATATTTGGTCAATCCACCTTCAGTTCGAACACAAGCAACAACTCTAGTACACATATCTTTAATGACTTGAATATAAATGATATCAACACATTTCTTCTCTAGAACTCTCAAAAAGATATCTCTTGGAACATTACCATAACCTTNTAACCTTCTTCTAAATCAATAAAAATCATATGTAGATTCTCCTAATTCTCTCTATACTTCTCCATCAAACCTCTCAATAAATGTATAGCTTTCATGGTAGACATGTCCGACATAAATCCAAACTGATTATGAGAAATCTTTGTAATAATTTTTAACCTATGTTCAATTGCC
The DNA here is from genome assembly GCA_003013225.1 of Phalaenopsis aphrodite. Classification (NCBI taxonomy): domain Eukaryota; kingdom Viridiplantae; phylum Streptophyta; class Magnoliopsida; order Asparagales; family Orchidaceae; genus Phalaenopsis; species Phalaenopsis aphrodite. Next base: position 459,965 of record NEWO01000503.1, on the reverse strand, counting down.
CTCTCCTATAATTTTAAAGTATGACACATCAATTCCTCTATAATTTGTACACTCTTATGCATCTCCTTTATTCTTAAAAATGAAGACTATAATACTCTTCATCCACTCCTCGAACATCTTTTTAGTTTTTAAAATAATATTAAAGAGTTTAATAAGTTGAGAAACTCTCAAATTTCCTAAATATTTTTATACCTCAATTGGGAGATCATCAGGTCCTACAGACTTTCCACATTTAACTTTCTTAAAGCCTCCTCAACTTTTTTTTACTGATGCAACAGTAAAAATGAATATTTTATTACTATTAATGATATTAAGATCACTAAGGTCGATCGTATTTTCATCAACTTCATTGAAAAACATATCAAAATAACTCACCTACCTATTAAACTTAGGTTCCGATGAAGGAAAAATTGCAAGATCAAAATACACATAAAAAAGATGCTCTAGTCCCAAAGAGCATACCACAGTAATAGTTAATGTAGAAATATTCGAAGAAAATGTTTTTTAATGTAACTAAAAATGATGACAGGCATATGAAGTATGTAAGAAAACAAAAGATTTGGATATCACATAACACTAAAAATATTAAAATTAGCTTTCTTCATATTTAAATTACTAAATATGAGATTTATAACTCAAATGATAATGCAATGGTCAAATAAATTAAAAAGGAAAAAAAATTGAAACATATTTTATAGTCTATTCACCACAATCAGAATACCATTTTTGTCAAATTTAATTAAATTAATACAATAACAAACGAATAACAAAACATGTAGAAAAAACTATGTCCATGAAAATTCACAAAGAAAAAAATCAAGGCCTTATGGCAATAAAAAATGACGATTTCCTTGAATTTGGCAGGTCCACTTACACTATACTGGAAGAAATACACATCCACCTTACAGAAAATAAAAAATTGAAAACAAGAAAACAAATATACCCTTATACGCCTGGCAGTTTCCTTCTTTATAAACATCATAATTTTGGCTTGCAATAGTATTTGGTATTCCTCCAAATCTCTGTCGTTTCCTTTTTATATAAATTAACAATAATAGCCCACGCATCGAATAAGCCTAAGAAATCAATTTGTGGAACACTAGAGTAAATGAATAACATAATTCATGCACATAACTGAAGAACTCTGCACAAATTCACAAAAATAACAAAAAATTATATTGATTAGAATAGCCAAAATATTCACAGCACATACCCACAAGAACAACATAACAAAATTAATGGACAATAAAATTTCATAGATATAGACAAACGTTTCTAATACTATAGATAATGTAGCTATGATATTTGAATATTAAGTACCCAAAATCCTATTTAAATGTGCCAAACTTGAAAAAAATCACTCTCACAAATTGAGCTTTTGATACTTATCAAATAAATTTGGAGATAAATTTGTGCTTCCTACAAAGATAATCCAATAACCATCATAAATAGGTTTGTAATAGTGGAAAATATATCTCTGAAATTCATTATCAGGAGTGATTCAAACTCATCATCCAGAATAGCTTCACAAATAAGCAATATTGAATTGCCTGACATAGGTTTGGATGCCAACTTATAAGAAGTAGAAAGAAAAGCATACAACAAATCGATAAGTTCTTGAAATGAGATCAAGTCAAATGCATTTAAAATATAGTAACGCCATAGCTTTTTTAGCATATTTAATTTATAGTGGCCAGCTCGAATACATTAAAAGATGATGAATTAATAACCAAAATGATATTTTAGACGTCTTCATTTTAATCTTAAATTTTTTTTAAATGTTCAATTTACTCCCTCAACTCATCAATTTCAACCAATTTGGTTAACATAATATTTCATTTCCCTAGACAAAATTTAGTGAATAGAAGCTTTTCATAAGCTCGTTTTGGATTTTATAGGGTCAATTTCATTAGTTTGAGTCATACCTATCAATGGCAAATAACGTATCATAACAAAGGCCCCCATAAAGCAATAGTACATAGCATATGGCACAGCATGCCATTTTAAAAATTATGATTTAACATAAATTATGAATAGAAATACACATAAATATCAAAGACTATTAAATTGAAAGGTAAAATATTATGATAATAAAAACTATAAAAGTAACTTAAATTCAAGTGTTCAGCATCTCAATTAGTTAAAATTTTAATAATTACAATTTTTTTTGCAAATATAATGTTCTCATATAAGTAATACTAGTCATCCAAAAAAATCATCACTATAATAGAAGCCAAAAAAAAAAAAAAGGTATTGTTTCCTTCATCAACATCAGTATTATATCATAAAGCATAATTTTTTTCATTATCCTCTTCACAAAATGAAGCTATCATGTACCGGCACGGAGGCTTAGAATTACCAAGTAAATCATAGTCGACTACCTTCTCTAAGAAGACCATGGTCGACTATCTTCTCTAAGTAAACTAGGTTCTATGAAATCTGAGATGGAATGGTCATGGAACCTAATAAAACATACACCAACAAGAGAAATGAATAAAATTAACGGCAAAATTTTGTGAAGAAAATGTGTTAGATTAAAGGTATATGAATGGAAATTGTGGGAAAAAATTGCTCAACCAAATCAATACACGTTAAAAAAATAACAATTGGGAAGGTTTTTGGAAGTACTTAGATTATTCATTGGTCGATGTGTGCACTATCGACCAAATAGACTTGATTTATGAAATGAAAGAAATGCAATAATAAACTAAATGAATTCTACCTTGTTTTAGCAAAGAAAAAAATTGGATTTATCAAGCAAATAGAAAACATTTCATGTCCCAAGATTCTTATTAAATGAAACACCATACTAAAATAAAAAACAAGATTAGTTGTGTAGTTTAAAGATAACAACACCTATTTTTGTTAGAAAAAACTTGAAAAGAACACAAGGACAAACTAAGCTCCACAAGCTCTATTAATTATAAAAAGGCAATCAAAGACACCACCCAATGCTAATCTATAATAGCAAACTAGAAAACACAACACTTGGATTAAGTAGAATAACTTCCATGCACTAAAGGACATAATAAAGAAGTGACAATCTCCTTATAAACCCTACATTAAAAAACATTGTTTCTTGAAAAAAGCACAATCCTTTAAGAAATCTAAATAGCTGTGTACTACATGCCAATATGATATAAATAGACACAATATTAAAAACATTAATTAAAAAGAACAAAATTTTAATAAGTAATCAAAAAACAATGAACAAAAAGGCAAGAGAGGGAAAAATTAACCAAGGTATGTTTAGTCTCTAAGAAAAAAGAGTCAAACAAGTCTCGTCAATAAAAATAATGAAAAATTGAAATTAAAATTTGATGGATAATGTTACAAATAAGAATAATTTAAGAATTTACATCATCAAATCTGATGTCCTACTGACCTTATTTGGTATAAATATATTGGCAATAATTTCAATATTTCTTCATTTTTTATGTTTAGCGATGAAATACATATTAAATTTATAAATTTCAGCAATTATTATTGATAAATTTTCTACCAAATATCTCAAATTAAAAAAAAAAATTATTAAATGTAAAAATTTTAAAGATGTAGCTTCAGAAGTAAGCAATATTGAATTGCATAACATGGGATTGGTTGTCAACTTATAAGATGTACAGAGAAAAGCATACAAGAAATCAATAATAAGTTCTTGAAATGAGATCAAGTCAAATACATCTAAAATTATAGTAATGCCACAACTTTTTTAGAATATTTAATTTATAGTAGCAATCTCAAATACCTTATAAGATAATGAATTAACAACCGAAATGATATTTTAGACATCTTCATTTTAATCTTAAATTTTTTTCAAATGTTCAACTTAGTCACTCAGCTCATCAATTTCAACCAATTTGGCTATCATAATTTTTCATTTCCTTTGGCAAAAGTCAGTGAATAGAAACTTTTCATAAGGGTGTTTAGGACTTTATAGGGTCAATTTCATTAGTTTGAGTCGAACTTATCAATGGCAAATGACTCACCATAACAAAGGGCCCCATAAAGCAATAGTACATCGCGTATGGCATTGTACGCCATTTTAAAAAAGATGTTAAATATTACATAAATTACGAGTAGAAATACACAGAAATACCAAAGAATATTAAATTGAAAGGTAATTATGATAATAAAAACTATAACAAATAGCTTAAATTCAAGTGTTCAATAGCTCAATTAGTTAAAATTTAAATAATTACAATTTTTTGCATATAAAATGTTTTCATACGAATTATACTAGTCATTTAAAAAAGTATCACTATCATGCAAGTAAAAAAAAAAGGCATTATTTCCTACATCAACGACATTATTATCTCATAAAGCATAACCTTTTTAATTATGCTCTTCAGAGAAACGATGTTATCACGACTCGACATGGAGACTTAGAATTAATGAAGTAATTCAGAGTCGATTATCTTCTATAAGTAAACCAATGTCGACTATCTTCTGTAAATAAACTAGGGTCCATGACAATCTAAGACGGCAGAGTCATGGAATCTAATAAAAAATACACCAACAAGATAAATAAATAAAATTAACGACAAAATTTTGTGAAGAAAAGGTGGTAGATTAAAGGTAATATGAATAGAAATTGTGTAAAAGAGTTGCCCAAAGAAAGTAACACATGGGAATCAATACGCATAAAGAAAATAACAATTGGGAACGTTTTTAGAAGTACATAGATTAATCATAAGTAGATGTGTGCACTATCCAGAAAATAGACTTGATTTATGAAATGAAAGAAATGCTACAATAAACTAAATGAATTCTATATTATTTTAACAACAACAAAAAGCTTTTATCCCACTAAATGGGGCCCTCTACAAGAATCCTTTTTCTCCATTAAGTCCTATCGAGAGTCATATTTTCATTTAATTCTAATAAATTAGATTATTTTTTATAAAATATGCCAAGTCTTTTTAGGACTACCTCTGCCTTTCTTAACCTAAATCGAATCTAAAACATCTACTCTCCTAACCGAATCATCAAATAGTCAACGTATAATGTGATCAAACCATTTAAGACGATTCTCTCTAATCTTGTTTGCCATTGGAGCTACATCAACCCTTTCACGGATATATTTGTTTCGTATTTTGTCTCTAAATGTCAAGCCACACATCCAACTAAGCATTCTCATCTCAACAACACTTAACCTAGTTATATGCTTCTCTTTTAAAGGCCAACATTTTGCGCAATAAAGCATCGTAGGTCTCACCACCATCTTATAAAATTTTTCTTAAAGCCTATGCGGTGCTTTTCTATCACACAATAGGCCCGATGCATTCCTCCTCCACTTCAACCAACCAGCATGAATTCTACTAATAACATTCTCATCTATATCACCATCACTTTGAACAATAAACTAAAACACTCACACTTTTTAATGATGTGATCACCCATAGTTAAAACTCTGCAACTAGATCTACTACTACTAAAATTACATTCCATTTCTTCAATTTTAGATCTACTCAAACGAAGGCCTTTAAACTCCATTGCAGTCCTCCATAATTCAAGTTTTTCCCGAACTCTTTCTATGATCTTATCCACAAGAAGGATACCATCAACAAAAAGCATACGCCAAGGTGCTCCTGCAAATGTCCGATAAGAGCATCCATAACTAAGGCAAAAAGATATGGACTTAAAAGTCGATCCCTGATGTAATCTAACTGAAATGGGAAAATACTGGGTCGATCCTCTTTTTGTTCAAACACAAGTAATGACTCTAAAATACATATCTTTATTGACTTGAATATAAGCCATATCAACACTTTTTCTTTTCTAGAACTCTCCAAAGAACTTCTCTTGGAACCTTTTCATATTTTTTTTTCTAAATCAATAAAAATTAGATGTAGATCTTCCTTACTCTCTTTTTACCTCTCCAACAAACCTCTCAATAAATGTATAGCTTACAAAATAGACTTGCCCAGCATAAATCCAAATTGATTATGAGAAATGTTTGTATCACGTCTTAACCTATTGTTCAAATACTCCCTCCCATAATTTTAATGTATGAAACATTAACTTAATTCTCTATAATCTACACAATCTTGTGCATCCACTTTATTCTACTTTGTTTTAAAAAAAAAAAAGAATTTATCAAGCAAATAGAAAAAATTTCATGTCCTGAGATTCTTCTTAAAAAAAACACCATACTACAATAAGAAACAAGATTAGTTGTGTAGTTTAAAGATAATAACACCCGCTTTTGTTAGATAAAAAACATGAAAAGTACACAAGGAGAAACTAAGCTCCATAAGCTCTCTTAATTATAAAAAGACAATCACCAACCAATGCTAATCTGTAATGACAAACTAGGGAACACGACACTTGGATTAAGTAGACTCACTTCCATGCATTAAAGCACATAACAATCTCCTCATAAACTCTACATGAAAAAACTGTTTCCTGAAAAAAGCATAATCCTTTAAGATTTCTAACAACAAGCTTTGTGTGCTTCATGCCAATATGATATAAATAGGCACAATATACAAAACAATGAACAGAAAGGCAAGAGAGTGCAAGAGAGTGAAATATTAACCAGAGTATGGTGAAATAAACATCAACATCAAGAAAGTTATAAAATGCCATGTTATATAGGATAAAAAAAATGCAGACAACAAATCTATCATCATTAGACTTAGTCAAACTCTTTGGGATTGACTTTTGAGCCCTAATTTGCCATTCATCCTTATTGGTGTAGCAAGATGTTTGAAACATATCTAACATAATTATCATTGGACAACTTCTATTCAAGTTACCTTTAATCTATTCTTTTTTCATTCTAATCATTCAATATTAATTTTATCTATCTACTTATAGGTGCATCTTTTACTCTTTGTGGTACATTCCCAAACTATCCAAGTATATTTTACACTAGCTTGTGTTTATTGAATGCTACTCACTCCTTTTAATATCCTTCACAGTTTTGCTGCATATCCATTTCACTATTCGCATTTTTGCCACATTCAACTTCTCTATATATGAATTCATTGCCATATGACTCTCAGATTCATAACAAGAAAATATTTTAGTTTTAACATCTTCAACAACACAAGCAAACAATGACCTGATATAATTGTATCTTAGGTAGCAAGGATGTGGTGATTAATTTAGACAACAATCATGTTAACGTAGACAACAATCACGTGAATATGAATTCTTTGCTAAAGCTAGAACTTATGATGCAATTTTATGTCATTTAGTTTTTCAACTGTTATTCGGCATTTTTTATGCCATGTGAGCCTAATTTGAAAATGAAAGAGCAAAAAATTTTTTAGAAGTAGGGGTTTAACAATGGGCATCTAAAACAAATGGCTATCGTAAAACATTTCAAGTGACAAAAGTGACTAAACTAACTTCATGATTAACATGTTTCAACCAGTAAACAAACTCTTGGTAAAATAGCTGGTAAAGAATAAGGAAAAGTTAAAATTTCACATACACACCACTTAATTCTTATGCATTTAGATACCTAACACCTAAACTTCATTTTTTACATATATATATATATATATATATATATATATATATATATGTCACCTTATCTATGCTTTAAAAGGAGCATTTCAATTTTCAAAAGTGAAAATAGTGGTACTTTTGATGTGTTTAATAGATTTAGGTGGTATAAATGCCAAAAAAACAAAGTTTAGGTGTTGCTTATGTAAATACATAGAAATTGCATGTTATGTAACACAATCAAAATTGACAGCTAAAGGGAAAAAATACCAGTTGTATGCGGCCCTTCATAGGAATGCGCAAGCGACTCTTGACAGCTTGGGAATCATCAATGCTGAGGCTTCTTTTCAACTTTTGGCTCTTGCTCTTATTCAATAGCGAACTATCCGCGAGATCAATAGCTGCGTAGTATAACAACGAGCTGTCCCCATCAATACTTGTTACAGCAAAAGGAAGTTTCTGAGTTTGTGGAGAAAAACTGCCACCACTAACATTGAGAACAGCCAAAAACCCATCAATCCTCTGCAACAAGGTTCCAAACAGAACACGAAAATCAATAATATGATACCCATCTGATATGAATTATGAATCAAAAGTATGCCAAGCTCATACGAAATGGTCAGAAACCCTACACACCTGGCTGATTTTCCCAGATGAAAGTCGACCAGACAGAAGGGACTCCTCAAAAGAACCAACTAGCGACCTCCTCACATGTAAAACGTTTAAATTTCTCACTGGTTTAGTGCAATGGGATGGGGCTGACTCTGGACCCTCCCAGCTCCTTCCTGAATGATAACCGACCGGGGAAGACAAATAAGACTCATCAAACAACATAGTGCCACTTACGAATGTATTACCAGCCACAGTTACATCTCTAGAATCTGCAGTATCTTCTAAAATCTGAGATTCAGTTTCAATCTTGCTGCATATAATTTTCGATGCTCCGACAATATTAGTTCTTTCGGACCCTTTAGGACCGAGAGGAGACAAGAAGAGCGGTGGGGAGTTGACCAACTTAGGAGATATGGCAACCGTGTCAGAATTTCTTGACATGTTTATAGCGTTGATTTTCGTGATGTCTGAAGTATTTGACTGATGAAATAACGAATAAGAATCCTTATTGTGAAGCAAAGGACCATCAGTAAATCTATCTGAACTGAAACTATTATTTTCGTGTTTCATTTGACTAATCCAATGTGAAACCTGTGAATTTGGACGAACGAAAGCATCGAATTCACTAACACTTTTAATATTTACTTTCTTACAATCCTCTGATTGAAGTAAACATCTACTAACCGTTTCATTAGAGCGAGCACAAACATCAACAGTCCCGCCAAGATCTAAAATGTCACCATGGAAATGTTTGTGAAGCATGCCATTCAGCGGAGATAACAAACGTTTTCTCATCTGTGACCCATTTGATTCTGCTAAACTGCCAAAAGAATCAACACACTTAGTCTCATTCAATACAACTTTTTCCGACCCAAAGATCGAGTCTTGGTGGCCAGATTCAAAACCAACAATCCTTATCACTGGTTTTTGGGCATCCTGTCCAACCTTAGGCCTCATCCAACCCCTCTTATCCTTGCAGTCAAGCTTAAGACCTTCAAAGCTTGCAGCGCCATCAATGGCATTCTTAAACTTGAATGGTCCATCTACTCCTTTTGGGAGTTCTGATGTAGTTTTGATATGGAAATCACTAATAGAGGGGCTAGGAAAATCACTAATTGATTGAACTGACACTAATGTGCTCAGTGATGTAGCTACTTCATCAGCTGTACTTGGAGGTATTTGAGGCAACCCCATTGTAGAGAACCCCCAATCACAAAGCTATGAGACACTATCTGCAATTATGCGTTTAACATTTGGAACCAAATACTATAGAAAATGTGGAAATTCTTCAATCGGATATAATTTTCTCTATAGGAAAAGAAATTCTCTAATGTCCAACTCAGTGATTTAATCAGTGTTGTAGAATGAATCAAGACAAAATCCAAACATTAATCACAGCCAAATTCAATGCTCTAAAGGCTGAAATGGACGGTTCATAAAGCACCACGGTCTTCTTAATCAAATTCATCAAATCCAAATGTTATTACTCGAACAAAGCTTCTAATTGCATGGTAGCAAGTGAGATCAGAAACTAGTTGCTTTTCCACAAACCAAATTGCAGCACTGAAAAAAAAAGGTAAAATAGGTAACAATCTGCATTTTGATCAGCAGTTGTGGTAGAAAGTTATATGATAGCCAAAGCACAGAGGGGAAATTTTCTGAATTATGAATTGGATCAGAAACCATATCAATCATTGAACAGAAATCACATTTTTTAAATTGTTTCGATCAAACTAAGGGATCAGTGGGGTTATCAAAATACAGATTTATGCAAAGCTTCTTCTCACAACTAAACAGCATCAAAATAGAATAAATTTGGTAGCACAACTGCGACCAAAGTTTAAGAAAATAAAAACTATGCCAGAGACAACAAGTGAATACAATTTATAATAATAATAAGGAGATCTTTCTAAAGCTAGAAAAATCCATGGTGCACGAAGCCTGCTAAGGCAGATGAGGAAAAAAAGGAATATCAACATAAAGTGGGGTAAATTTTAGAAACAACGTAATAGCTCGTAAGACTCTTCAAACTTGTAGACTTCCAGTAAGCAAACAAAACCGTTTCCACACTGATCGGTGAACGCCGGCGCTAAAAAATCAAAAGACTGGAAAAAAAAAAACCGAAACAAAATAGCAACATCGCCAGCTCCGATTGATCTTCAAGCAACCAAACTAAGCATTTCAGCTAAAAACTAAAACACCGACATCAGTCAAACGATGACTCCACCAGAAATAAACTACGGATTCAAACCCACCTCAGGAAATTCCGTTACAAGATTCATCAACCCCCCGGATAAAATCAGAAAAATCAAAAGCCAAACCAAGAAAAGTAAGACGATCAAACAACACCCATCTTCCCCAAACCAAATAATCCCAAAAAACTAACACAGGAGGTTCCGTTCACGGCACACATTCCTCCCAAGAACAAACCTTTCCCCCATAGAAATCAACCACATAACCGTAAACAAAGAATCGAAACAAAAAATCAAGACGGATTACGCTCTAAGAAGGCTCAAACCACACCAATGAAGAGGAGCGATCGGAGCAGCAGACCTGTCTGATCAATGTTTTACGTTACTTTCCGATTAAACTGATTCAAAGCCCATGCATCCAAATTCTCCTCTTTCTCTCCCTTCGTCCTTCTCTTCACCCTTTTTTTCTCCACTCCTTCCTGTTTCTCCACCTCTCCAATCCCCATGCATCTCTCTCTCTCTCTCCCCTCCCACTGGTGGCTGCAACATGCTTATATATTTTTGCATCATCGGTTTAAACCAGTAATTTCTGTTAAAATATTATATTATTTGGAAATTTACATACCGATACACAATCCTTTTCTATTTATATATCTACCACCTAAACTTTCACATTTACATATTTACCAAATGCGCAGATTTATGCCTTTGGTTGCTCCGCCGGACCACTTTTGCTCCCTCCCATTGAAGTGCATCCTTCCAATGAGAATTATCAACGTGGCTTCATTTTCTTGTTCTCGAAGAAAAATATTCTGTTCCGAGAGCTCATTAAATTTAGTGAGGACATATTTAATAGATTTAAAAATAATGATTTTTTTAATTTATGATTTATTTGGGTATTTTTAAAATTTAATCATGATATATTATGAAAAAAATTCGTTTGATCAGATATGAATTTCCATACAACATTTAAATTTTGAAATTTTACTTCAATTTTATTAAATTTATAATCAAATTAAACATCTTGGTCAAGCAAAATAATATAATAAATATTTTGATTTAAGTATAAATTAGCCTGAATCAAACACATAAAATGAAGTTAAAGTTTTTCTAGCATTAATTTATGGGTGAAATGATGTTAAAAGTTAGATGTTTATAATCAAAATATGAGTTGATATGTGTCGGAAGGTCTACAGAGATAGAATAATAAATTTAGTGTCCTAGTACTGCACGAAAACACAACACACTCAAATAGTTAAAGAGAAATAAGCAGAAGGAGACACCTCAATTTTCACATGAAAAACCCTAAAAAGAGAAAAAAATCACAGGACTTGTCACTATGAATGATAAGTATACAAGTTCACTTTTCTCTTGAATTATGGAATATGGAGTTACAAAGATGATCATTGTAAATCTACAATAATGGTTCATCGATAATAGTCGTTGTTTGATTGTAATGAATATAATTCTCAATAATAGTAGGTTGTAAAAGTCGTAGTCGATTGTTGAGGAGGCAGTAGTTCACATTAAATGTTGTAAATGATGGCCACAGCGCCGGCTTGCCGTATAGGCTGTAGGTAAAAGACATGGTAGTAGTTAGCTATGTGGGTTTCAAATTGTTGCTTAAGAAGCGTCGGTTGACTACAAATGTCGTAATAGGAAGCTACAAGAGTTGTGAATCATGTATGTAACAATTGGCCACATAGTCGATATTAATGAGTTGTGATGACTTTTGTAGGTCGCAGAGGCCGGAGTAGGAGTTGCACAAGCTGTGAACCACGTAGGTTGTATTGGTGAGCTATGACTATGTTTGCAGGCTATAAGGGTTGAAGTCGAGAGCTGTACAAGCTGTAAACCACGTAGTTCGTAGTTTGTCATATAAGTAGTAGTGGTGAGCTGTGATGACATTCGTAGTCAGTAGGGTTGGAGTTGGAAGCTAAATGAGTTGTGTATCATATAGACCGTAACTATTTGCATATATTGTAGTTGTGAGTTGTGACAACATTCATAGGACGAGTGGGTCAGAGTTGGGAGGTGCACAAGCGATGAACCACTTAAGTCGTATTTGGTAACGTAAGTGGTGGTGGTGGGTTGCTATGACGTTCGTATTTCGTAGGAATCGAACTCAGGAGCTGCATGATATGATCTCAAAGAGTCCATAGAAAGTCACTGTCAATAGGATGTATTGTTACACCGTTTTCAGGACATATCATTGCATCTTAAGTGCAGTGTGTTGTTATTTTGCAATGTACATCGGTGTTTTGTAGTGCATGTTATAACATCATAAGGGGCTTCGTTGTACGGAGCAGGTGGCAGCCGATGTTGGTCGATGGTGATTGCTGGTAGAAGCTGTCGGAGGCAGCAGTAGCTAGAGGTACCGGAGGCGAAGGCGGTGACAGGGGGAACAACTGAAGTTGGTCGGGGGTTGTGGCAACCAAAGTTGATCGGAGTTGGAGGAGGTGGTGACCAGAGTTGCCAACAAAGGTAACGATTGTCGAATGTGATGGAAGCGACTATCAGAGGCGGTGGTCGCGACGACGACTTGAGTTGGTCGGTGATGGCCTGAGTTGGTGGGCGGCATTGGTCGTTGATAGCAGGAGCGAGAGGATGTCAGTGGTTGACGGTTGTTGGCAGTGGTAAGTGCAAGAGAGCGATGGTGGGTAGCAGTTGCTAGAAGTGGCAACATACCAAATCTATGGTGCAGAATGCTGGGTTGCGACTCCTTTTCTGCAGGTTGTGGCCTTCCCCTTGCTCGAGATCTAGCACCTCATCTCATGAGAGGCGTAGGGATCTATTTATATTGTCCATGTTGTAAATAAGAAGGAATCTGGATCATTCTCGATCGAGCAACCAAAATAAATCTTCTGGATCAAACGACGCTCGATGAACATTTTAATATTTTAATGATGTTAAAATTGAGAGATCTAGGGCTCGTCAGATTCTTCTTGTCAAGACGCTCGAATTTATTGTAAGCATGTCATATTCAAAATCCTTTCTAACCTCTTACTTATGTCTAAAAAACTTTTCAAAAGTGATTTAATAGCTTGATTTGGGCTTGATTTGACTCGAATTGGACCATTTTGGTACTCTTTGGTCCATCTAGTCGAGTTGGTCTGCTTGAGTGTAATTTCATTGAAATCGAAGTTTTGAATAACTTTTTAATCAAAGTTTGAATGTTGCTTGTTTAAAAAATTATCTCTAGTTCCGTGTCATGCTTCGAGATTTGTGTTGGATGTTGGAAATTTGTTGATTATCTTGAATTTTGATAAAAAATCAAATAAATCCAAAATCACATTTTTTTATTATCGTTAAGACACTTGAATGATAAAAAATTAGTTATACTTCAAAGAAATTAAACCACCAAACTGAAAGGGTATGTTGAAGATTTTGGCTAAAGTATATAAAATGTCAATTTGACCAAAATATAAATAGCTTTATATTCTTCACATGAAGAAAAGTCTTTTCTTTTTTTTTGAGATAAAGATTAACTAACACTTTTAGTGTAGCATTCAACAATCTTGTCCTCTAACTAATTTAATTCTCCAAAATTTAAATTCATCATATCATGTGTCGGCAGTTGATTCAATAGAAAGATTACAAGTAGCCTAAAAACATTTAGCTACCTATCTCACAACTTCTCATCTCATTGAGATTTTAGAAGATTTAAGATATAGATCTCTATTTTTTTGGAGATTTTGATTGGAGGGGGAGTGATAGACAAGCCTCCATTCCCTAAAAGGCATGCCTACTACAAGGCTTAATTGAAAAGCTATTGTTGGACAAAGGCCTCCATAAAATGATTTCATAAAAGTAAACAGTTGGCAAGTTCTACACTATTTAAAAATCTCATATGGTACACTTCTTTGAAGATGCAAAGTTTTTTTTTTTAATCTAAAAAAATAAAAGCCTCAAAATGTACAAGATTTATATACAAAATTTTTAAAAGTAAAGCCTTAGAAACTATATATATTTCCTTAATTAAAAAAACTATTAGAAGACTTACTTGTAAGTTCTAAAAGGCACAAATATATATATATATATATATATATATATATATATATAATAAGATATTATATGTTCTTCATAACCTAAAAAATCATAAAATAAATAAGCATCAAAAGTTGCATTTTTTTATGCCAATAAGAAATCTCAAAAGTCCTAAGTGTTAATTTATAGTTTCACCGCCATCTTCAAGTTTTAAAAATATAAAATTTCAAAGGCAGAAGTTTCAAAAAATAAATTTTTTTTAATCATAAGAAAATCTAAAGACATATAAACTTCCAAAAATATGACTTTTTCATCTAAAATATTAAAGTATCATGCACAAATAAACATACATTCAATGGCTAAACATATGAAGAGTTCTATTTTAAAGTTGCATACAAACTTTCTGGACTTGCATTATGTTCACACACTCTTCATCATCATCAAATTTGTTAAATTCTTAGCGATCTACAAACCTT
>NEWO01000503.1:420546-431524 GCA_003013225.1 Phalaenopsis aphrodite | reverse complement strand
GGAAGTACAAACATAAAGTGTGTCTACCAAATCCTATGTCATATCTTGGTGTATTTAAATTTTAAGAATGATTCCACTAAGCAAATCATAATAAGTCCAGATGTCCTTCAAGATTTCTAAAGATTATGAAGAAGTCTCGGGTAATACCCTAGACATTTCATGGTCCCTGGAATTGCCTTGAGTTCTTTTGGTCTTATTGTGTTTGCTATATAGTTCACCCAATTAATACTCTTATACTCAGTGAAATTTGATGTTTTGATTATCCCTTAAGTAGGGTAATTATCACTTGATGTCTCATTTATAAATTATATGTGTAAAGACCATTGAGGGCAACTCAACTTAATTAAAGAATTTAATTAATTTGATTTTTTAAAGAATGGGCTTGTAGTGTTTTGAAAGGTTTTAAATTAATTATAGGTTACTTTCTAAACCTTATTAGACAAAATTTTGATTAAGCCTTGCTCACTACTAAGCCCTTAAGATTTAATGGGTAGATTTGTAAATTAAATTTTTTTTAAATATTTATATTATTAAACCTTATCATGAATTATAAATCATTTTAAAACTATTAATTGGGGCATAAAATTAGTGTGTTTTGATCTTCCAAAATTAAACCCCTTACCTTAGTATCTCTTTTTAAGAAATTACAAATTTATTCTTTATAAGACCAAAATGGAATTGGTTTCTACCACTTTCCCCTTATATATTCCAATCAACAAAACATATCAATTAAGATCATTTGTTGCCCATTTAGTTCTTTGCTTAAGCCTAAATATTAATTAAGCCTTAAATTCTAAAATTACCCTTTTGCCCCTAAGGCTTTAATACCCTATAATTCATTAAAGTATAGTCAAATTACTTGAAAAATCTTATGTTACCTCACTCATTGGTTAATTAAAATATCAGTAGAAAATGTGATTTTTCTGAATTTATTTAATTTTATAATTATTTTTAATGCAAAAATAAGGATTTTCAATGAAAATTTAATGACTCAATCAAAATAAAACTTATTTCCTTAATAAAATTATTGAAGGTTCACCTAGATTAGTTGACCACTTGGACCAATTTTCATGATTTTTATAAATTTAATTTAAATATTAAAATTATTTGTTTTTTTAGTATTAATTAAATATAAAATGATTTTAAAATGAAAAATTAAGTTTTATATTTTTATTAAATTTCTCTAAGCCCAGGGAACCCAAAGAAATAAATTTTATATTTTTTTAGTTTTTATTTTAATTATTATAATTATTTTAGTGAAAAATTAGAAACAATTTATTTTAAGTTTTTTAAAATTAATATCTTGACTTAAAAAATTAAGAAAATTATTTTAATTGGTTCGAAATAATCAAGAAGCCAAATATGACATTTTGTTGTGTTTTTACAATTTTGTGTTTTTTATGTTTTTTTAAAATTATCTAAAGGACCAAAAATGGCTTAAAATGAAGTATTTATTTTAATTCCAAATTTATTTTTCTTAGGTTTCTTTAGTCATAAGGAGCTCCCAAAACCAATTTTGATAATTTTTTTAGTTGTATTTTGATTATTAGAATTATTTTAATGACAAAAAATGTCATTTTACCTTAAAAATTCATTTTTAGTGATCAAATTAACCCTAATTGACTTTAATTTTTTTATGGGGAGCTCCCCTAACACTAAATTACAGTGTGGAATAGTTTTTATGCCATTTACATTTATAATTACTCCATAGTAATTTTATTTCACTTTTTAGGGTTGATGATAATTAGGATTATTTTTAATGAGTTAAACAAAGTTTATATTTTTCCTAGGGTCCTCTGACCACAGTGAACCTACTAAAATAAAATTTGTATTTTTCTAATGAATATTTTAATTATTGTAATTTTTATTTCAAAATAGAGACCATTAACTTGAAAATTAGATATCCATGCCTAAAGATCTCCTCTAAACATAGAAAAATCAGAAAGAACATCCTCATAACATGTAGAATCAAAGCCCAAAGATCAAGTCATGGTGAAATGTCTATGAAAAAGGAGAATCAAAATAAGGAAAACACCATTTAATTAATTAAAAATAATACATGCATCAAATAAACTTGAAAATATTTCCACATTGTTCTCCTCTCTTCACTGAACAACATGGTATTTTTATTTTATTTTTATGATTTTTTTACATAAAGTTATGAAATTTTGAAGTCTTAGGAATTAAATAAATAAGAAAAATCCCCTAATTTCCTATTTAAACCGGTCAGCGCTGGCTGGATCCTCGTACACATCGAAGAGATGTGTGTTATCGTGATATATGGCACCGCCATCCGCATCACCTTCGCCTTTTCGAACCGCGACTCGTTCGGCTTAGTCAGAGCCATTTGATGGATACACACTCCATCGGACGACGCGTGGTCATCATCCCCAATGAACCATGCCCGAAAATCACCTATTTTCAAACGTTATATCTCACTCGATACTTAACCAAATTAAGTGTGGTTTGTTCCTATAGACTCGTCATGACTAGGAGAGCATATCCATATGGTTAATTGAACCTTAAATCAACTCTATACACATGGAGAATCAAATGAAGCTCAGTTTATGGTTAACTTTCAATAACTTGGTCCAAGAGGGGAAGCCTCGATTGGATGCTTGCAGAAGCTTTGTAGGGTCCCAAAAGTCTAGAGATGGACCCTCAAGCCGTGGTGAATCACCTATATATGAATTTGACCAAGGCCAAATTAGAGGTTTTATCAAAGTCAACCTTAAGGTGCTCTAGTGATGGGCTTTTGTGGGGAATCTTCTTCTCTTGATGTGGGGATGGTGTGGGTGCAATTAATTTAAATTTGGTGGAGGTTTGAGGGGTATTCTGTTTCGGCTTAGAGATTGGGCTTAAAAATTGAGCTCGAACAGTGGCTTTGAGTGGCTAAGTGTGGTTGGGTTGAACTCAAGAGGTCTTAAGGAAGCTCTGAAAGCAATTTGGCAGGGTCTCCCCAAGGAATTTCAAGCTCTCCCCTTTTAGCCATGGAGGGGGTTTAAATAGAGGAGGAAGGAGTGGCCACCAAGGGAAATCGGTGGGTGTCCTAAGTTGCTCATGTGGATGCCAACAATGTGTAAAAATTCAATTGGTATGAGCCAGGTTGGATGTGTTTAATTTTGAGTTTTGGCCATGGTGGAGATTTTGATTTTGGGTTTTCTGGCCACCAAGGTAGCTGGCCGACCATGGAAATGTAACCATCTAACTCAGAGAGGTCAGGGCTTGGTCTTTGTGAAGTCAATTGGGGTTGGCCATGTGTAAAGGTATGGGATCGAAATAGTATAAGAAAATTGGTCAAGGCATGGTTTGGGCTGGGTTCAGCCACCAAGGATGGTCTTGGATTGAAGAGAATCAGCTGGGTCAGCTAAAGTGGTGTGGAGAAGACCCCATCCAAGTGATTTGGTTAAGTATGAGGTTTAGAGGATTCATTAAAAGGATTAAAAGTATTTTTAAAGAAGTTTGAAAGTGGTTTGTCCTCTTGCCATTAATAGTTTGATGATGTGCCATGACTCTCATGGCTTGCCTATGGTTTGGGAGTGGCTTCATGGCTCCCCTTTGACTTGACTAATTTTCATGAAAAGGGATTTTGAATTTTGGCATGTTTTGTGGAGTTTGTCATGAGGCTTGATTTGGAATGAATTGATCATAACATAAAAACTTAGGAAGTGATATTTGATTAAATGGATGATGAGGGAAGAATTGTCATATGGGCTTTGGACTTGGGCCTTTGGAATTATATGTGGCGGGCTTGGGCTTTTAAACTAGAAATTGAGTTTGGGCTAAAATTTAGGCTAATTGAATGTTGAATTTGGTGTAGGAGAATGTCATGAAGGATTTAGCAAAATTTCAAATGATTTTGAGTTGAATTGGAGGGCTAATTTGGTGGATTTAGGTATATAGTCAAAATTGGACCTTTTTTATTTGAATGAAATTGGGCTTGAACTTTGTTTAAATAGGATTGAGGATATTGAATTTTGGTTTGGAATTGAAATTGGGCAAGTTTTGGGTCAATCAATTGGGCCAAAATTGGGGTTAATTTGGGGACATTTGGGCCTTTCAGGACAAATTGAGGCTTTTGGTCAAATTGCGTCAAATTGATGATCAGAAATTAAAATTGGGAATATTTGGGATGTTTTGGAAATTTTGGAATTTTTAGGACATGAGGAGCGTTTTGGTAATTTTTGGCAATTTTTGGGGGTATTTTGGAAATTGGTAAATTTTGTGAATTTTGGTCAATTTAGGTAGTGGTGGGGGTTGAGATGATTTTTGGGGAAATTTGGGTATTTTGGGTAAATTTTTGGCAAAGATTGAAGTTGTAGGGGTATTTTGGTAATTTGGTGATTTTGGGTCAAAATAAGCCAACAAGCCATGAAGTCATACTAAACCAATAGGAGTCATATGAGGACTCTATTTGGACGCTCAATGTGCTGGTTCTAACCCTCTTAGACAATATTAGGGGTACAGGGTCATCCACATGAGCTTTCCAAAAGGAGTCACGAGACCAACCTAAGGGGTCATAGGGTTTAGGGTATGTGAGAGAGTGTAGTGTGTGTAAGTTAGCCCCACCAAAAAACAGATCACCCAGTGTTAGTCCTAAGGTCTGACCATCCTATGGGGAACTCTACTTGGGTTCCCTCATACTGACCCCACCTACTAAGTGCTGAAGGTTATGACCAATATGTGGAACTCCAAGTTAAGCAAAGAAGAGTTCGAAATTTCTAATGGTGAGGGTTCCTTTTTTAGTCTCCTAGGAATAGTCAATAAGAGAGACCTATGGCTAGAAGACCCAAGGCTACTAAAGAGAAAAAACTAAACCTCAACAAAAAATGAGGTCAACACCGTTTTAAGTGAATTGGAGCTTAAGCATGACTGGTTCGATTCTTTGGTACCTACCTCTCGGGTAGTCCAGCGCTTAAGCATGGGGTTTTGGCGCTTAGGCCTGAGTGAATGAATTTAGATATTTTTATTGTAAGTGAAATACACATCTAGCCCAAGTCAACCACCCTTAAATGGCCTTATAAATCTTTATAACTATTTTTTTCCCTACAACTCTTCTCTTTCTCAAAATTGAACAATTTTCACTAATTCGATTTAACAAAAAATAACACAAAATTTTACAAACAAACAAATACAATTACTTGTGATACAAAATTTATCAATCCAAAGAGTCTTGGATGAAATAATTCTTAAGCACAAACTTCAAATACTAAGCAAACTTAACATTAAAAATACTTAAAATAAACAAACAACTAACACAAACAAACACTAAAATTATAATTTAATTTCATTCTCCTTCTGGTGGAACAAAATCCAGCCTTTCATGTATCTCTCAGGCATTTGGAATATAGATTTGATAGAATGAATGGTGGTGAAGAACTCTAGTTGAATCTTTTTTAATCCATTTAATTTTCAAATACATAGCCTTATCCACTTCTTCTATAAAACTTGTATGAATAAATTTCATCTTAAGTTGCCATCCAATATGTTCCAAATGTGTGTTAGCCTCATTCACCTTGGCTTCAATTGAAGCCACATCAGCCTCAATCTTTGTGATCTTCTCCACTACTTTCTATATCAATAGTAGGAAACTGTTGTATAACTCTTACACACTTTGAATAGCTAACTTTTTCTTAACTGCTTCCTCCTTCCTTATATCAATCTCCCAAGAAGACATTTTTCCAAGATCTCTCACTCTTCACTTAGACTTTAGAGTGATAATTGAAGTGGGGTGAGCATTCTCTTCATTCTCTACTATTTATAGGCTTTGGACCAAGCCTAAAACTACTAAACACGTTCTTAAACCACAAACCCACATTAAAACTCACTAAACCACGTTTAAATCTTCTAGAAACATAATTTTTCACATTTAGTTAACTATTGTGCTTAAGCGCAGAATGTTGGTGCTTAAACGTCGGAGCTCAATTTAGCACAGGTCAGCTTAACATCCAAACACTCATTCCAACATGTCTGAGTCACCTATTAAAGTCATAGAATCATTAATAAATTATTATATATTCAAAATAATATCGCAATTTTTCTTAATCACACAAAACAACATAACATTCAAAATAAAAACACACTGATAACTATGGGTTGCCTCCCATAAAGAACTTGGTTTAACGTCATCAACCTGATGTAACCAGTGCTTATTCTGGTTGTCCCAACAACATAAGATCATTTAATTTAAGTTGATCCCCTAAAAAATAGGGATTCAACCTGTGATCATTCACTTTGAATATTTTATTATAGTTAGGATCTTTGATATCCACAACTCCATAGGGATAAACTTTTATCACAACAAATGGGCCCATCCACTTGGACTTAAGTTTTCCTGGAAATATTCTTAAAAGTTTGCTATATAGACAAACTTGTTGCCTTGACTTAAAATGTTTACTAAGAATCATCCGGTCATGCCACATCTTCATTTTTTGTTTATAAATCTTAGCACTCTCATAAGATTCATTCCTTATCTCTTCAAGCTCATTCAATTGTAATAAGCCTTTCTCACTAGCATCCTTTAAATTATAATTAAATTTCTTAATAGCCTAATATTTTTTATGCTCGAGTTCAATTGGTAAATGATAAGCTTTTCCAAATATTAGCCTATATGAGGACATTCCTATAAGAGTTATATATGAAGTCCTATAAGTCCGCAAAACATAATTAAGTTTGACTGACAAATTCATTTTTGTTGGATTCACAGATTTTTCAAATATTCTTTTAATTTCACAATTGGATAATTCAGTCAAACCACTTGTCTCAAGATGATAATCAGTAACAATTTGATGGTTGATATGTTATTTCCTTAATAATTTTTCCATTATTGCATTTCTAAAATGACTTCCTCTATCAATTATGATTACTCTTAACATCTCAAATCTACAGAATATGTTTGTTCTTAAGAATTTTGCAACACTTTGAGCATCACATCAAGGTAAAGCAACAACTTTTATCTATTTGGATACATAATCTACTTTTATCAATATATATAAATTTCTGAAAGATGGTATAAATGGTCCCATGAAATCTAATCCCAAAACATCAAATATCTTAACTTCCAACACATAATTGAGGGACATCTCATTTTTCCTAGATTTATTACCTACTCGTTGACATCGATAATAAGTTTTGATATAAACATTAACATCTCTAAATATAGTAGGCCAATAAAATACAGATTGCAAAATTTTGTATGTTATTTTATTAACACCAAAATGTCTGTCAAAATCAGAATTATGACATTTTTGGATAATTTCATAAGTTTTTTTCTAAAGACACGCATCTTTGAATAACCAGATCCTTTCCTTGTTTATATAAAAATGGGTCATCCCAAAAATAAGTCTTAGCTTCAGATAAAAATTTCTTCTTCTATTGGTATGTCAGTTCATATGGTATAATATCACTAGCAATAAAGTTCATAGTGTCGGCATACCATGGAACACACCACTCATTAATATTAAACAATTATTTATCCAGAAAATGTTTATTAATTTTTTTCAAAACAGAGTGATTTTTCTAATTCAAGCATGGACAGATGATTAGCAATTTGAATCTCAGCTCCCTTCATATCTACTATCTCAAAGTTAAATTATTGCATTAGAAGAATCCATCGTATCAGCCTTGGTTTTGTTTCCTACTTTTTTATTAAATATTTAACCACATAATGATCATTATATATAATACATTTTGTTTCAATTAAGTATGATCTAAATTTGTCAAAAACACATACTATTATTAATAAATTTTTCTCAGTTATGGTATAATTAATTTGAGCTTCATTAAGAGTTCTACTAGCATAGTAAAGTACTTTGAAAATATTATCTTTTTTTTTCCTAAAAGAAATCCAATTGCATAATCACTTGCATCACACATTAATTTAAAATGTTTTTTCCAATCTTATGAAACAATAATTGGTGTAGTGACTAATTTTTCTTTTAATAACTCAAAAGCTTTTAGGCACTCCTTATCAAAATTAAAAGTTACATCTATTTCATGCAAATGACATAGAGGCCTAGCAATTTTTGCAAAGTTTTTAATACATTGCATGTAGAATCCAACATGTTCTAAAAAACCCTCTAATTTCCCTCACATTTGTTGGGTGAGGTAAATTAACGATCACTTGAATTTTTGTAAGATCTACTTTCATACCATTTTCTGATGTATGATGTCCTAAAATAATTCCTCCTGCTACCATAAATTGACATTTTCCCAATTAAGGACTAAATATTTTTCTTCATTGGGCTTAATAATGCTCGATAAATGTTCTAAACAAGATTTAAATGAGGTTCCAAATACTGAAAATTCATCTATAAAAACTTCAATTCCTTTTTCAATTAAATCACAAAAAATAGTTATCATACATCTTTGAAATGTAGAAGGGGCATTACATAAACCAAAGGACATTCTTCTAAAAGCAATTGTACTATAAATACTGGTAAAAGTTGTTTTCTCTTGATTCTCATGAGCTATTTGTATTTGGTGATAACCAACATATCCATTCAGAAAATAAAAGTATTTATGCTCAGCTAGTCTATCTAACATTTGATCTAGAAAGGGTAGAGGAAAATGATCTTTCGTAGTGATGAGATTTAATTTTCTATAATTAATGCAAATTTTCCACACTGTAACTTGTCTTGTTGGTATAACTCATTGTATTCATTCATAGTCACAACCACTCTTTCTTTCTTAAGAACGCAGGTAATTTGACTAACTCATGCACTATCTGAAATAAGGTAGATAATTCCAACATCTAATTACTTTAAAATTTATTTCTTAACAACTTCTTTCATAACACAAGTTAATCTCCTTTAAGGATCAGCCATCGGCTTGCAGTTATCTTCCATATGACTTCTATGCATACAAATTGAAGGGTTTACACTATTTGAAGAAGACACTCCTATTTTTAAACCTTTTGGAGCATCCTCTTCAGGCTTTTCAATTTCTTCTCTATTTATTTCAATTTCTTTTTGAACTCTACCTCCAATTATCTTTCGCTTCTAAGTCGAACGACTTTTACTTGCTCTTTATTATGGTCTTTTAGATTTACTTTTATATTATTAGGACATATGAACACACTAAATCCACTCGTATCACTCAACAAGGGATGTCTAACCATCCTCAATGACTTATAGGACATATGGACACCCGATAGTGACAAGCTCCTCTAGGGGTGTGTGAATGATCGTCTCATGCTTTACTTTAAGCCTTAACACTGAGAGTGACAAGCTCTGTGAGGGGTGTATAACCATCGTCAGTGACTTATGAAATGCATCGACACCCGACAACGACAAGCTCCATGAGAGGTGCATAAATGATAGTCCAACGTCTCACTTTAAGCTTTAAAACATGATAATGACAAGCTCCTCTATGGGTGTCCAACCATTGCCAATGGCTTATAGGATGTATCGACACCTGATAGAGACAAGCTCTATAAGAGGGGCGTAAATGATAGTCTTGCACCTTAATTGCACCATTAACAACCGCCAAAGACAAGCTCAGTGAGGAGGCTATGAAAATCGTACATACGAATGCATGCGCACTTGCTAGCAACTCATATTATTTGAAATTGCTCATGAATTCCAGCAATCAACTGGTAAGGATAAAAGACAGGGATAATGAAAATCCCAGCTTCAAAAATTTTTGTATGTTACGACAATTCATTTGAAAATTACAAGTAATAATATTCTTAAAAAAGAAACAAAAAGAAACAAAAAGGAACCAAAACATACAAAAGGGGACTGCTCTAACCATGAGCATTTGAATACTCCCCAAAGTCTGCCTTCCTGGTCCCTTCGACATTAGCAGACTCTAAGTATTCTGACTCTTCTCTGCTACCTGATTTGAGAGAAGCTTCACAAATTCCTTCATATTTTACCACTTAGGATCTACTGGCTTATGATTTTTAAATCTCTCAATCATGAGAGAAGTGTCAAATGTAACTTGACAAGAAAGTCCCTCGAGATATGTCTCCCTAGTGACCATCGAAGAAATTTTTTCTTTTAGCTCCCTCTTTAGAAGAGCTGCTACCTCTTCCTCTTATTGTTGGGCATCTATTTTTCTCTCCTCAAGGGAAAGCTTCAACCCCCCTTTTGCCATAATAAGTTTCCATTTCAACTTTTGAGCCCTCAAGGTAGACTGTCCAACATCCTCCTTAGCTTTGTCTAAGAGAAGAGCCTGGAAACGCGAAGCCTGCAAGGCAAGGGAATAATAATGATCGATCGCTTGGAACATGGTACTTCTATCGATCAAACTCAATTTCCTCTCGAAAGCGCAAGACCATAACATGTCAATTAAAATCGAGGGGTAGTATCCATTTAGAGGATTGTTAGGGAACCACTCACTCTCCCCGTCAATAAGTCAATAAGAGCGCAATGAACACTCATCCAAACACTAGCTTCTTGATCGTAGAGAATGCCCACTCGGGCGAAATTACCTCCCCTTGCATGGGAGGAGGGGGAAGACATCATCAGAGACATGAGCCTTTCCTTCCATTTGAAAAATGTCATTCTCCATCCAATCTGTGGCCCCTCGTCTATCCTCGAAATTGGCCTCAACAAAGATAGAGAGGGAGGAGCATCTCGTTTCACCTCGTTT
Source organism: Phalaenopsis aphrodite (assembly GCA_003013225.1). Taxonomy (NCBI): domain Eukaryota; kingdom Viridiplantae; phylum Streptophyta; class Magnoliopsida; order Asparagales; family Orchidaceae; genus Phalaenopsis; species Phalaenopsis aphrodite. The sequence continues at coordinate 420,928 of NEWO01000503.1, read as the reverse complement.
CCACAGACATATGAATGAGGCCTCCCTATCACCGTCAGAACTCCTCTAACTAACGGGTGAACTGATGGGCCATCAGACTCAAGAAGACAAGGCGATCGAGAAGAGTCCCCCTCCCTCTCTTCCGAAAAACCTAGCAAATTACACAACGGTCACGAAAATATATTTCACACACAAACAGACAAGAAGACAAGTAACACCAACCTTCATCATCCCCCTATGTCAATCTGATTGAGTCAGACTGACCCTAACCTCAGCTAAGTGAAGGGGGACAACCTCTACCATAAGGCCTCTTCAAAGCCACCCTCTCTCTAGTAGCTCTCTCATGAGTAACCTCTACGTTGTCGGCTGACTCCACAAGTCCTCGGTCATGGAGGAAAGAAAA
>NEWO01000503.1:401214-413263 GCA_003013225.1 Phalaenopsis aphrodite | reverse complement strand
ATTTAACATTCTAAAAGGTGTAATGAGCAGGAGTCTATACTTTAATCAAGCAATAAGACTTTCAACACAAGGAAGAAGAGGGATGGGTAATATTAGAGTGTTTTATACTCAATAAATCAATGACTTAAAAAAAGTAAATGAGGGTGGTTCCCCAAGAGGTAAAGCAATAGACCTTTAGAATTTGTTTTAGAGCTCATCCCAAGAAGCAAATACTCTACAAGAAACTAGCTTATTATGAATGGTTAAAATCTGTCAGAAATTATTTAAAAACCTATAAGATTTTAGATTTTCAAAGGCTTATAAATGGATTTTGGTGCGTAGCTAAAACCCTTGTCGGTAATTTATTTACTGGTGGCTTTCATCTTTCGGTAAATTTCTGACTGCATAGATCATAGTTATTATCATGTTAACATCAATTTTTGATGTCGTGAGTATAGGGTATCCACTTAAATGGCTCAGAACGAGCTGGTGTCCATTCATACCATCCTTAAGCTTAAGATACCCGTCTGAACCTCCAGTAAGTGCCATGAGCACAGAATCAAAATCAGTTACAATTTTTCCCTACTCCGGTAAAATCATCGTGTTATGGGATTGGTTTTAGCCTGGGGATGTTTAACATTTTTCTTGATTATTAGAGTCTTTATCCATTCAATCCGAAGTTGTTTATGGCCAACTAGAGTCATGAAACTCAACCACAGACACTACCAGGTGAGGATTAGGGTTCCAGACCACTTTGAATTCTCCAGGATGTCCACTATTTCAAGGGTTATTTTGGCGTGGGCCTTCTTCAATGGTTATTGATAATTTCCCATCTTTTTAGGACCTTACAGAGCCAAGGGAACTTGTTTGAAACCTCCGTTGTGCTCTGAATGCCTAACCTTAATTTTTGACCTGACGAGACCATGCATAATTCTGGTGTGGTGATGCCAAAATGACCGCAAATCATGCTTAAGATAGAGAGCATGGCGTAATTACACCACTAATGTGGTGCAATCACATTGGTCATTGGCGTGACCACGCTAGTTTTGGGCATGGTCATGTCAGACTTTAGAAAAAACAAGGGTTTAAGCCTTTTGGCTTGGTGTGACCGTGTTGGTTTTAGGCATGGTCAAGCCAAGCCAACACCTTGCCCGCCTGAAATTTTTGAGCATTTCTTCCCTCTTTCTTGACAGCTTCTTCATTGGCCATGATGAGTTTTGGAGGTGAAGTAGGAGTGTTATATATGGCATCCACCTGTCAACAAACTAGGAGAAATGTCTTGTAGAAAAGGGAGATTATTTTATGATTTGACAAGAATATTCCCTCCATTTTCATTGGTGCCTTGAGGCCTTGAGAGACCAATCCATAAATAGGCCGAGGGAGATCTCATTTGGCTAGGATATTTCTTACTAGAAAAGAAGGGAGATCGAGGGAGAAAGCTACATTTGTTCATCTTCCTTTTGATATTCTTCTACTTAATTTATTCCACTGAACCTTCCATTCTCTCCACCATATCTAAGACAGGAAGTGAGGGTGAAATCTTTTGGGGCTTCATACATTCATTGTGGAAGGAGAAAGAAGAGTCTTCTTCTTTCATAAGGAGAGATTCATCAACTCTTTGGAAAAGGAAGAAGAAAATTCACCACCTCCTTTCAAAAGGAGAGCTTCATCCTTTAATTGGAGAAGGAGGAAAGGAAAACTTTGTCACATCTCCTACAGTCAAGAGAGCTTCATCTTACGAGAAGAAACACGACATCAGCTGTTATGGTGGTCAAATTTCTTTAAACCCTTACTTTTTTTCTTTTTCTAAAGCCTCTAAGCTGGTTGTTAGAAATTAAAAGATTAGGGCTTTTGTGTTAGAGGGAGGCCTTTAAAATTAGGAAGTTTTCGTGGAGAAATCCCTAGTGAATCCTGAGTGTTTTCCCCTTGCAAATCCTTAACACCAAAAACTATGGTCCGAGATAAAAATAATCTCACGACTATTCGACATTCTTAACTCTTGATGACTGAGTTAAGGTCAAATTATGAAAGTTATGTCTATGAGAGGAGCTTTCACTTGGTGAAAGTGAGACCTCATGGAACTCTTTCACATTCTTCCAATTAGACATAAGTAGGCCCTCTGTTATTGAGCAACAAACTATTAGCTACAATTTCATCATGCCAAACCTAGGTTCTCATGTGAGCACTTTAAGGCGAGTATGGTTTTTTATTATGTATGATGATTGTATTGCATTGTATGTCTTGCTATGATGTGTGTTTTGAGTGTTGCACTTTGGTTTGATTGGTTGTCATGACACGGTCAACCTTAAATTTCAGTTAGATCGACCGCTCTGGCACAATCAACCTTTGTATTTTAGGTTTGATCAGCTGCCCCAAGATGATCAACCCTGGCATTTTGATTCGACTGGCCGCCCCGACACAATAAATCTTGCATTTTGGTTCTATGGAACACTCTGACACAATCAACCCTAGCATTTTGATTTGATTAACCCCCCGACACGATCAGCATTGCATTTCAGTTTGATCAGCTGCCCTGACCTGAATAACCCTTGCATTTTTGTTCGATTGGTCACCCCGACATGGTCAACCTTACATTTTGGTTTGATAAACCTCCCTGACATGATCAACCCTTGCATTTTGGTTCAACAAACTACCCCAACACTGTTAACCTTGCATTTTGATTTGATTGGCTGCCTCAACACAATCAACCCCCGCATTTCAGTTTGATCAGCCACCCTGACACAATAAACCCTCACATTTTAGTTTGATCATCTGCCCCAGCATAATCAACCCTAGACAAAAGGGATCAGAGGACTTGGGATAGGTTGTTGTGGTCCCAAAACAGGGTTCCACTACAGATTTTTACACCGACAATGATTTTATCCCAAGAGAATTCTAGATTCCCTTAGCCAAGAATTTGTTCTTTGTTCTCTTTGTTTGTGAGGACCAAATTCCCATCAAAAATGCTAGGAGGCTTTTCCCTCCTTAGAGCAGAGGTCTTCATAGGCATACAGTCTAGATTTACTAAATCACTACAAGGATGGTTTCTTCTTAAGAGAAAAAGGTCCAATTTCTGAGGAGAAGTTTCTCGCACAGATTTCTAATATGTTCAAGTGAATGATGAGAGAGCTTCTCTACTTTCTTCACCCTATTCAACATAAGAGGAGATTGGGATTCACCCGTTGGTTCGGTATAAAGCCGGGGCACTTACCATCTGACATCGAGCCTGCCCAAGAGTTGTAAGGGATTCCTAAAATAGCATTTGAGGTTAATACACTGAATTTTATTTTTATTCTTGTTTCTTGTACTAATATAGTGACTCCATTCACACCACCTATTATAAGTGCATCTTTCAAAATTAATAAAAAGAAAAACCTTTTAGCTTATTACTTGTCTTCTTTGAGTACATATAAGATGCATGTTTCCATTGATGGAAAAAGAAAGACCATCCGGAGGAGAGGTTGACCTTACCCTGAGACTTGTGAGTAAATATCATATCCTCAGGGGTTTGTCCATCTATAGTTCAAGCAATTTGATGGGGTCAAAAACTTCTGACAACATTTTGCTTAATTCTGAGCATTATGTTGTAACATCAACAATAACAACACATTATTCCTTTGATTGTTTATCACTAGTTTGACTTGACTTCTATCTGAATGGTATGCCAATTTGTTGAACTTCACTTTCAAAACATTCTCCAAATTAGAGGTATTGTTTATAAAATGCTTCAATGATGCGTAATACTGGGTCACCATGAGTGATCTTATGTTATCCCAGCAAAAGCCCAACAAGTCCTTAGAGGACTTTGTTATTCATTGGTGAAACCAAAGTATGAAGTGGGATATTTTGCTTCAAGAGTAGTGTGTTATCACACTCCTCATGGACAAGATAAAAGGTGTTATATATGTCTTGTTAATGATAACTTCCATCAAAACTTTTGAAGTGTTAATAGAGAAGGTGGCCAGCTTGCAAGATACTGTGGGGACTTTGATCCTTAAGGCTGATGATAAAGCCAAAGGTAAAAAGTTTCTCATTGATAGTCCTTCAAAAAGGAAAGAAGAGAGCTTAAATTTGATGATAGTTGACAACAAGCAACAAAAGCCTATCCTACCCACTGAACAAGCTCGCCCGCCCATGCAAAAATGGAAACACCAAACATTTGACTAGAAAAAACTTAAGTGTTGGCATCAACTTTTGATGTCGCGTGCATAAAATGTCCACTTGGATGATTTGAGGTCATGTTTTCTCTCCATTATTCCAAGACATCTGGTAGGATTTCATGATATGTGCCTCGAAGACAAAACCAGGATCAAGTAGGATCCATCCTTACCCAGAAGAATTCACCGTGGGGTGTTGTTAATTCTGACATGGAACATATTTAATTCCCATTCTGATGTTTAGATACCATACACTATCCTTTCTAAGACTAAAGTGATTAAGAGTCATCATCAAACCCTCCCTTGCATATTTTGGGACAATTAAAGTTCAAACCAACCCAGCCGTGTGGGGTCTAGGATGCCTGTTGGTACTAAAATCCTCAAATTTAAACCTCTAGAATTTTATTTTTGATTTATAGGATTGTATTTTAACAATAGATGGTTTCATGTAACTTCCAGACCAGTAAAAAAATTTCTATGAACATTTTAGCACAAATTTGAGTTTCAGGCCATTCAGACCATACTTGACCCTGATGGGTGATTTTCATTTGATAGTGTGCACCCCCAGTGTCCACCCTAATGTGAGAGAGCCTATTTTGATACCAAGATATCCTGCAGAGTTCCAATGATTCATAGAAATTGTCTATTCAAAGCCTCGACGAAGAAGAGAAGGAAGGGCCAAAAATTAAAAAAATCAATCTTTTTTAAGAGGTGACACCTAAGTGCATTCCCATGGGCACTTAAGCATTCATAATGGGTGAACAATAGCAGTATGGGTGCCTGTGCAGCCAAATATGGTCTTATATGTGCCCAAGCCATGAAGAATTATGCTTTAGTGTGATTTACAGAGAAGGGGGCACTTGAACACTCTCAATTGGTGTATAGGCGCCAACAAGCGCCTGGAGTCACTCTAGACAGAGGTGGGGGAGCTTATGCTCCCCCATTAATGCTTAAGTGCCCAAAAAATGTGTGCAAAGAAGAAATACTAGAACATATGGGCTCGATTATTTTTTGTTCTTTTATCTTTTTTTAAGGAAACATTAGCTTGTCTATTGTCATATAATTCCCTTTTCCAAATAAATCTCTTTTCGTGATCATGTGAATAATCTAGAAAAGAAAAATAAACAACAAGGAACATACAACGAAGTTAGACAAATAAGAGAAAAAGCATGGAGAACCTTTGTAAAGTAAACATCGCATTATAGAATAATGGCATACATCCAAACAAGATTGAATCGAAAATGTCTTGGAAAAATATCCATGAAGAAGAACATATGAAAGCAACCCATAGCCTAAGAGTTAAGTGTGTATTTTTGTTTTAGGGACAAGAGTAACTCCCAAAGGGATGTCTCCCTTACGTTAAATACATCTTGGGGGATGCTCATGAATACTTTCGATTAAATGAGTTTTTCTTACACTTATATGATGACTACTAAAAGAGTCACAAATGACAGTTATCTCATAGAAGTGTCAAGATGACTTCAAAGCTCGTTGACCAATCTATATGGGTAGAGAGCGAGTATCCCACAATTCCATACAGATGGTGGCTTATTGATGATGAGGCCTATGAATAATAGGGTCATCTGTGGGGTCCACATTATGCTTCCAAGGCCTAACCAGATAATAAGGGTAGAGGGTGAATCATCGTATTCCAAATGGGTGGTGGCCTAACCTCAATCGGGGCCTATGAGATGAAATCAACAAAGTGACAAAGGGAGCAACAATGCTCAAAGTGGGTACAACGAAGGAAGCATAGAGTAATCCTAATTGGGTAGAGATAACCGGGTTAAGATACCACATATTTTTCATCCGAGGCTATTAGAGCCCCAAGTTAGAATGATTTCACCAACAATAATGAGAATCTCTTAATAGATATATTTTTGTTATAAATTTAAAAAAAACAATACGAACCATTCAGTTCCTTTCGACAGAAGTAACCTGTTAAGAATTTCTACGATTGTGGTCGAAGTTGTCGAGGTTATTCAAGAGACCTTTGTCAATACAAGAAAGAAGTCATTAGCACGACCCAAATAAATATTGTTCTTACTATTGAGATCATGGACACGACATGAAAAACTATCAATACCTTTGAAAGCTAATTGAGGAGTTGATTTTAATAGAGAAGCTAAGGAAATTCATAACCTCAGAGGCAAACATCTGAAGATAAGGAAAAGGACCTATCAAGGATGCAAACAATGAGCTCATCCCAACAAATGTAATACACATCACTAGTGCAATAGCATCTATCTTTGGAAGGGACTAACAATAGGCCTTAAGATGATCAACTATGAAAAGATTGAAGATGTGGGAATTCAGCTTGGCCGCTATAGTAAGATTAATGTACCTGATACATCCGCCTATCACTTTAACAAATGGTGACCTACCCATCGATGAGAATCTCTTCAATGATGTTATTATGATCACTACGATGATCTTGAACTATCAGATATGAAGCATTCTAGTGAACAATAGTAATTTTGTTCGTATTTTGTTAAAATGTTTCTTCAAAAAGATGGACATGATAGATGCTCAACTTGCACCCACTTGTTGTATGGATTTTTAGAGAAAGAATGGAGACTTACATAATGATTTCTTTACCACTAACTTGGTGAGAAGGAGAAAGGAAATACATCGCGTCAAATAACTTTGTCATCATGGATGCCTCGACCACCTACAATGCCATCTTCTGTATGTTGATACTCAAAAAATTCAAGTTCGTAACTTCCATCACCATGTGATGATAAAATTTCTAGGTGGAGGATGGATCATCACTACCCAGAGGGACTTAGTCCAGTCCCAGAATTGTTATGTGCAAATTGTAGAGAATTTTTATAAAGATTTTCTGCAACTAACATGAATAAAAACAACAGCCTGGAAGCTATCGACGACATCGAACAAGTACATGTCTTTGAAGATAGAGGAAAACACTAGATTTTGATTCTAATCTATCAAATCTTTTCAAGCTATCTTAGGTTATTTGGTTGAAGTATAGAAATCACTCAATGAGCATGTCTTATTATAGAAGAGATCAAATGAAATTCACCAAGAATTCTTGACATATTCGAGGCCATTTGGTCATAGTGTATCAATTGCTCGACAACCATAGCATGTTATGGAAGAGGTCTATTGTAATCCACCAAGGTTTATTTACTTATTCCAGGTTATTTTGTCAGAGCATAGAAATTGCTCAATGATCGCAGACTATTATGAAAAAAAGTTGAATCAAGTCCCTTCAAAACTGATTAGGCAAAAAATGAGGTGTCATAAATATCCTATGTTTCTCAAGTCTGGTTGTAGGTCAATATGGACCATATATTTTCTTAGAAATATGATTGCAATCATATTCAATAATGGTGTTTGAAAACTTTCTTGTTTTTAATGATTGATTTCTTGCCCCTTAGTAGAGGTTTTGCTCACAGGAGTTTAGTTATTTTACATAAAGCATCCCATTAATCGAATATTCAAGAGGTCAACTTCTTGATCAAACTAAAGAGGGACTTTGGTATAATAAGGGGGCAATGTGAAATCCCTTAAGTAAAAAGAAGTCAAACTCTCAAACATCAAGGTGCCTTTTGGTGTAACGGTGGAATTTCAATAGAAACTTCATAATTAAGCATGGTTGTATCGGAGCAATCCTAGGATGGTTGACCACATGGGAAGTAACATTAAAGGGAAAAATCATGAGGCCATTTGGCCAAAGTGGAGAATATCTTGACAGGTGAAAATTTGGGTTATCACTGACAATAAGAGAGAGCATTCTAGCCACACATCTCCATTCAATGGTTGAAAGTATGATCATGTTTAAGTCACTTACATGAGGGTCCACTTGAAGTTTTGGTAAAATTTGCCTTCAAACTTTGAATTGGCTTTCATAGATTTATCATCTAAATGAAATGAACAAAAACTGCTTGATCAAAATCATGCTCAAGACATTGACGTGAATGATCTTTCGAGACTCGAGGAGAAGACACAAAGATTCTTTATATGGGAAAATCATGGAAAGAGAAAACACACAATGCCTTGCCCAATCAAAGTAATCCACTATGTGTTTGTAAGTAAATAGGTCAACTCTTCACATGAATAAAAGAACATGGAATTGCAATTGAGATACTACAAATTTATAATAGTAGTTAAACTATAATAGCCATAATTGGCTTACAACAAATGTAGTTGATCATGAAAGCTATAGTCGGTGTCTATAATAATGATAGTTGGCCACAAAGACCACTGTTGGAAATTTTAACAGTATTAGTCAATTACAAATGTCTTTGTTGGTTGTTGCATAGGCAATAGTTGACCATAAAAGTCGTGGTTGAAAGCTTTAATATTATCAGTTGGCAATAAAAGCCATATTTGGTAAATGCAATAGTATCATTTGACAACAAAGATCGTAGTTGGATTTTGTAATAGTAGTAATTTATCACATATGTCATGGTGACTGCAATATTGTCAGTTGCCCACATACAATATAGTTGGTGACTGCAGGAACTTTAGTTGACCATAAAGTTCATAGTTGAAAATTGTGATAGTAGGAGTTCGTCACATAGGCCGTAGTTGGTGACTCCACTATTGTTGGTTGGTCAAATAGGTTGTGGTTAGTGCTACAGCGTCAATTAGTCATAGAGTCCGCAGTTGAAAGCTGTAATAATAGTATTTGGTCACATATGTCATAGTTGGTGATCATGATAACATTAGTTAGCAATAAAGACCGTAGATATAATTTAGAGTATTAGTTGATCTTATATGTAATAGTGGGTGACTGGACCCCTTCTCTCATAATGGGTTACAAATTTACACTAGACCCTGCATTTATTGGTATACAAAAAAAAAGATATAGATATTATGATCAATCGTTGCATTCTGTATACGACAGTCATAAGTAGTGGTCTTCAATGGTCGGTAGTCGCAACGGTAAGTGGTGATAGACAATGATAGTCAATTTTGATTAGTAGCTATGGAGGTCGAAAGTTATCACCATGTCTTCAAAACAGGTATTATATGTTAGAATCATATTTAGGATATGATATTTGCAAGCAGAGGTCTTCGGTGACAAGAGGTCAGCGATTGTCAAAGGTGGTTGATGGGCAGTGGTTGACAATTGTCGGCAGTTGCAAAAACTAGAAGTTTTCTTCAAGTTTTAAATATAGTGTTATACGACACTAGCAAGCAGGGGACATCGACAACAATGAGTAGGGGGACGGCCAGTGATGGTCAATGACAACCAATGGACAGTTGCTAGTGGCTATAGAGGTCGAAAGTTATTGTTGGGTCTTTAATGTAATATTATACATTAGATTCATATTTGGGATATGATGTTATTAAGAAGCGGTCACCAACAATTGTGAATAGGGGTGACCAACGGCGGACATTGATGGTTGGTAACTACAAAGACTGAAATTTATCATCGGGTCTTCAGTCCAAACCAGTTGATGAAATTTCTTCTCTTCTCCTCTCCCTTCATGTAAAGACCTATCTATAACATCTAGTGTAGGGGCATTTTAGTCTGTTGGCAAATAACTTCCCCAAGCACCTAAATGGGTGACTCATATTGATCCCTCATGATTATATGAGATTTATTTATGATTTGAGTACCTTAATGACCTCATTATTTAGTGAACTTTGGCTTGTTGGATTCTTCTCATCGAGACGCTCGATTTGGTTATAAATATGTCAAATTTGGGACTCATTTTTCCATTCACTTGTTGATCAAAAACCTCTGAATGTGTTTTAATGGCTTGATTGGACTAAAATTGAATCCATTTTGGTATCATCGGGTTCATGTTGTCGAGATAGTCAGTTTGATTATAAAATTGTTAAAATTTGGCCTTGGTTGATATTGAATTTGAATCTAGAAAATTTCTTATTTAAAAAAACTTCGATATTCGTACTAAATGACATTAAATTTGCTGGTGACACATCAAAACTTAGGTATGAAAATGTGTATTACACTTTTATAATACTAGTAATGGTGAAATTTTTTTTACATTAATTTCAAATAATTGAGCATCATGTATGTAAATATGAAAGTTTAGATTTTGCGTATTTAAATATATAAGAATTGTGTGGCATACAAGTGCCTGCCCTTAATTTTAACTTATCTACTAAACGTTGCAGCTTAAGATCCACTTAATCTATTAGACTATGCAAAAAATGAAATATTATCATAAACAAACATGCAAAGTTATCATGCACATTTAATATAAGATCATTTGGCTTAACTAGGACCACCAAGATGACTGCGGTAAGGCCTATTGATTATATTGAGTAAAATCATCAACACATGAACCAAATCTAATATCTTGTGGTTTTAACTTGAACTCTCAATATTTGTGATTACAACGACTTCCATTCTTCAATATCTTATGGATGGACTTATCTCTCATCTTTTCTAATGATGCCATCTCATATCTTTATCATAGCTCATATATGCATATAAGATTTCAATTATAGACTAACATAGAAATAGCATAATCTTTTAGACTTAATACACCCTCACATTATGATTCCAACCCCCATCACTAGCAAGAAGGACCACCTTACAATCCCCTCAATAGTTGTATGAATTTTTTTCAAAATATCTTAATACAGTTTGCATCATAGTAATAATATCAAATAACCGAAAATATTTCATATTTAAAAGGGGCATTTACATTCATATTACACAATGCTTACGAATTTATGCATCTTACAGCTAAACATTGATATTTACATGCATAATATTTGAATTTTTAGCAACACGTAAAACAAATCAATGTTACCAACTTATACGCATTTTCATGTATAGCGTATGACATCAAAATGTTATAAATGTAAATATAGAAGTTGAGGTGTTATGTATGTCAAGACACACACACACACTATATAGCAATGATTTGATAAAATGGCAATAAACATGCATGTTGATTGTGGTTCAGATTGCCGATAAGCACTTCAAAACAAACAAATCTACGTGGAACCAAACAATCAAGTGGATGGAGAAACGTTATCCGAAGTATCATCAAATCCTACCCATCTAATTTAAAATCATTTTGTAATAAAATATTATATTCTGAAAATTTTTTACAAAATTATTATTTTTTTAATTCCAAATCATTTAATATTTCTAATAATTATAGTTTGAAAGATTATGCATATTTACAAAATATGTTGCATTTCTAACCTTTTTACATACATGACATCTTACTAATGCAAATAAATAAATAAATAAAGGATATATTTTACTTTTGAAATTTTTGATGTGATATGAAAATTTTGAGTGGTGTAAATGTAAAAATTAAAATTTAGTTGTTTTACATGTCTAAGAATTGAGTGGAATGCTTGCAAACGCCCCTTATATTTTTTAATAACTTTATTTATTTCAAAATCTTTTGGATGTCAATTTTATGAAAAAATATCACATCGGGACTCCGCACGTAGAGTTACATGCGGAGTTCAATGAAATCACGCCACGTGAAGGTGAAAAAAAAAAATCGGTTCGGTAATGCGGGAATTTTCCTCCCGTGTTATTCAGGTGTGTTATTATAACACCAGAAATATTTTCAAAACACAATAACGCGTGAATAACATACAATAACACCTGAATAACAAGGGGAAAATATTCCTCTGTGGCGTGATTTCATTTGATTCTGCACGTAACTCTACGTCTGGAGTCCTGAAGTAATATTTTTTCCAATTTTATTGTTATTATTATTATTATATTGTTTTTAAATAGAAAATTTTGATGAGAGAATTTAATGAATCATATCTCCTCTTCGTCAATTTTTTTAAAATCTTTTAGGACTTTTAATGCAAATATTTCTGCCCCGTTGTTCACAAACAGCACGTGTTAAGCTCGTTCGCTAAGTTAATGAGCCTAGCACAAACTACTAACAACAAAGATTTGTTAGTTCATGTTCAGCTGGTTTGGCTCGAAA
>NEWO01000503.1:369329-394265 GCA_003013225.1 Phalaenopsis aphrodite | reverse complement strand
AACAATAGTTAGCAGAGTGAGAAACTCTTATTGGTCAGCTTCAGAAATAGTTTGATGAGATGACCAAAGCTATAGTATTTATGAAAGCTCAGTTAGTAGAAATTGGTGTTTGGGCATAACTACCAGAGTTTGTTGCACCAGCAATAAACAGAGGGGAAATAACAAGGTTTCATGCTTTAACGACAGAGCTTGTAGTAGTGTGTGGGATAGTTGTCATCAGTTTTACCACGAGAGGTCTCACCTTTACCATATGACACATTGATGGAGATTCAATAATTAGACATTTTAATGACACATGTTTGATCAAACAAAAGATAAAACATACCATTTTATCCAAAAATTTAGAGGATTTGTGAAAATGAGTTTTTTTATTTAGTTGAGTATAAGCATGTTCAGTATCCAATATGTTTTGTCACTCGTTACTTCCAATAGTTTGATGAATTGAGGAATTTGAAGCAACACTTGGCTTGTTATTGGCCCATATGATGTAATATTGGGGAGAGTGATGCTTTGCTTCTTAGAATTTTTGCTGGCAACTTGGGTGGGTTAGCATTTGAGTAGCATGATTATCTTCTTAATGATTAAGTCATGACTTTTGTAGAGCTTGACGAGTTGTTTATTCAAAGGTTTGTTAGTGTAAAGTGTAGTGTTACAGTTGGCGATTTAGTGATGACTAGGCAACAACCTCATGAATCTTTATCTAATAATATTGTTAGATGGAGGAATCATAATTTTCAGTATGAGCCACAATTACAGAAGCAACATACAATTGAGATTTCGCTGAAAAAATATTGATGGTCTAATCACAACGTATCTTAAGGGTTCAATATTGAAGCTTTTCAAAAGCTTATGAGTAAAGTTATTAGTTTTGTTTAGAATAAAAATTAAGTTAATTTCAGTACCCTTTTTGTCCCTTAGAAGGGTGGTTTGATACTAAGTTATGAGGTGAAATTTTTCTTGAGATGCCACCATCATACGAAAATCCCATAGTGATGGAATTGATCTTTTGGGTTACTTTTAGGGATATAAATAAAGCCTAAGGAGTAGGATAGCCATTTAGAGTGGATCTATTTAGTTTAAAATTGACTACTAAGGATAATAATTTATTTTTTTTCATCTTTCTAAAAATTTTTAAAAAAATTTCAATTTATTTTTTCACAAAAGGATTACAATCGGTAACTTGAATAATAAGAGGCAAAACCGGGTATTTGAAAAGTGGGAGAACAAACCAACATACTAACGGTAGCAACCAACTTTACTTAATTTCTCACAACGTTGGAAAAGTCAAACATGTTCAGTGGAAGTTTCATAAAGTTCACAAGATATCTGGATTGACTTCAACAAATTTTTATGGGGTATTTGGATCAGCTTCAAAGAACATGTTTGACTATTTCTCAGGTGAGGCAAAGAAGCTGACAACTTTTGCTCTAATGGGTACAAATTCAGCTTTGATAAATAAAAGAGAATTACAATGCTTAGCTTTGACGAACGTAGGATGGTCCTTTGACCATCAACTTCAACAGACGAAGATGGAAGTTTTGATGCTTGGCTTTGATGAATATTGGATGCACCTTTAATGGTCAATTTTGATGATGATTAGAGGGAACTTTGACATGATAGGAGAGGAGATGATTTTGACAATAAAGCATAAATGGGGCTATATATATTTATAATTTTCTACTTTTTGTGCACATTTTTTTCCAAATCATGTTACAGTCATATCCATTGTGACTTCAAGGGGTGTCTGAGATGTGTTTGGGCAAAAAAAAGTATGACTCATATTTTATAATATCATAGCATGTCGAACAAGTGTCGGTGGTTTATATGTATTTAACATAATACACCAACAACAAAGCCTTATTCCCACTAAGTGGGGTCAGCTACATGAAACCATTTTCTCCAGTCATCCTATTTAGTTTCATATTTTCATTTAATTCTTATAAAGTAAGATCAATTTTTATACAATAAGCCCAAGTATTCCTAGGTCGATGTTTAATGTGACCAAACCATCTAAGATGACTCTCTCTAATTTTTTTCATCATTGGAGCTACACCAATCCTATCACGGATATAATCATTTCACATTTTGTCTTTAAGTGTAAAGCCACTCATCCACCAAATCATTCTCTTCTCAGCAACACTTAACTTAGTATCATGATTCTCTTTTAAAGGCAACATTCCACGCCATAGAGCATTGCATGTCTCTCTACTATCTTATAAAATTTTCCTTTCAGTCTAAGTGGTACTTTTCTATCACACAATAGGCTAGAAGCATTCCTCCACTTCAACCCCAACTTGAATTCTACTAATAACATCCCCATCTATATCACCATCACTTTGAACAATAGACCTGAGATTTCTAAATCATTCAGACATTTTAATAATTTGATCACCCAAAGTTACACTTCTATCACTGGAGCTACTACAAAAATTATATTCTATGTATTCAGTTTTAGTTTTACTCAAACGACGGCCCTTAAACTCCAATGTAGACCTCCAATTTAGTTTTTTCTGGGTTTACGCATTTGACATGATATTACATAATATTTGAAGTGTTAGTGCTACATATGTTAATGATATCTCTGTTTAATGAAAGCAGCTTTGACACAGTGAATGATGGTGGGAAAGGATCTAATCTATTTTTTGATTTTAGCACGACTTTGTAAAATGCATATAAGTATGTGTTTGTAATCAAGTAAGGAGTTGGTGTGTTTTATTTGGGTATTAAAGTGATGATGTCAGACATTATCATTTTAACAAAAGACTAATGTTAAGAAGTGACAAACAACCCTAAGGATTGTAAAAATTAAAATATAATTCAAAAATTCACAAATATTATTCCTAGTGGTCCTCCGGCCTAGGTGAACCTTCAATAATTTTCTTAAGGACAGAAAGTTTATTTTCCTTAGTTAAATAAATTAATATTGAAATTTTCTATTTTTAAACTAAAATAATTATTAAAAATTAAATAAAAATCAGGAAAAATATTAGTTCTCCTCTGATGTTCTAATTGATCCATGAGTAGGATGACAACAAAATTTCAAATTCATTTGAGTTAAATTTGAAGAATTATGAAGTAGAAATCCTTAGGGGCAAAATGATGATTTTTTATATTTGTTACACTAATTAAGATTTAGATCAAATCAAACAGTAAATGGGTAATTTTGATCATAGTAAACTCCCTGAAATGATTGAAATACAAAGGGTTAAAGGTAGAAACCAATTCACACCATTTCTATAGAAGGGTAAAAATGTAATTTTTTAAATTGTTCTGATTTGGAAGTTAATTAAATGTAGAAGATCCTAATGTGAGGAGCTTAGGCTAGGAAGATAATAACTCACTAATTGGAAGCCCCAACCAATGGTTAAATAATAATTCAATCTCTTAATAAGGATTAAATTCATTTCATTTAACATTTCAAAATTACAAATCTACCCATAAAGACTTAAGAGCTCAGCAATGAATTAGGTTTGACCTAGAATCATCTAATGAGGTTTAGAAAAGAGATAAGTTCAATCATAAGCATCTTCGAAACACTACAAGCACAACCTCAATTGAAAGAGGGTAAGGATTCACTTAATAATTTAGTTTGCCCTTAAGGGCGTCCACTACCATAATTTCTAAATGAACATGGGTGAATGTTTAGTTGTCCCACTCATGGTGTGATTAAAACATTAAATATTCACTGTATATAAGGCTAAAACATTACAACTAAACTTTAAATCAACTAAGAATGATTAATTCAACAAGGCAATAAGTCCAAATGAACTCGAAATGATTCAGAATGTTATAAAAGATGTTTAGGGTTATGCCCCAAACACTTTTACATTCTTTTGGATATTTTGGAGGACATTTGAACCAATTATCCTTTGTTGAAGAAAACCATCTTGAATATTCTTAGGGACCCACCAAGATATGCCCCGAGACCCATTAATTCACAAATTTCAATAAAATATCTGGCACTATATATCCTACATTTGTAACCTGATGCTCAAGGATTTCTTTTATAAGGTAATCAGATTCTTGTGAGCAACTGGGGACATTTGTTAATGTCAGATATGGATCACCAGACTTGTGTAATTCAGAGGTGTACGTGGCGAGGGCGATGACGGCATTACTTATGTGTGATAAATGAGGGATACAAAGCGGGATTTGAAAAAATATCTCCTACCTCTATGACCTCCGAGGAGAGGATAAGATTAAGGATACTATTCACCAGCTTTTGGTAGAAGTTGCCCCTGATATTCCTAGGTAATCGGTAGTTCTAGTCTGATTAGAGTAATTTGGTAGATTGAAATTAGACAAATCAAGAGAAAAGATTCTAACAAATGAAGAGCATAAAACACATTAAAATTAAGGTTAAACAAAAATAATATTAATTAAGCACAAACAACCCACATAGATTTGAGAGTAGGTTTGCTTCTCCACATTATACTTGCACACAAAAACACTCTTATCTTAAGCGCGCGCACACACACACACACACACACACACACCCCTTTTTTTCAAACACACTACAACACAACATATGGTTCCTATTTATAATGTCAAAACCATAAGAAACTCACATGACACTATTTTTATTATTCAATAACATATCATAAATTTAGTAAGTAAAAATGACATGTAATCATTCTCCTGCCAAGAAAAGTTTCTTAAAGTGACATAAAGTTCACTTCAAAGATAAGCCAAAAACTTTCTTGGCAAAATCTCCTTCTCGATCAAGTAAGAAGCTTCATGGAATTTTTAACCTATTTCTCATGGTCATAATTATTGTTATTTAACCTACGATAAATGTCCAATAATTTTTTGTTCTTTGTAAGAAATTTAAATCTATAGAAGTAATTAAGGGGCAAGCATTGATCCATAAATATTTTTTTTCGTGTTAGTTTCACCAAATAAAGAATAATCATAATAATCTTATTATCGATCTCACTGCCAATCAGAACCTTGAATTGTAGCCCTCCAATGGTCCAACTGGGCTTCAATAGAAACCGATAAATAATCATCATCAATTTATTCAGAAGCATAAGCATATTTATTGTAACTAAATTGTTGATAAACATGACTAATCCTTTGGTATAATATTTTATTAAAATGTCTGGATGGTTCAAATCATTCACCATGTCATTCTGGTGGAATGAAATCTATCTTAACTTCAATTGGTGAATTTCAATAATAAGAGCATGACATATTTTAGATTTAGCTTTTCTTCCAAACATGTATGCTTGGGTTACATAATCTACCCATATACTGCCAACCACTCCAAAACTCATTAACAAAGATAAATCTATTATTATATTGTCATTTCCCACCTCAGAAAAAAATAATTACATGTATATGAGCTTTATAAATTAAAATTTTCAACTGGCATTGACACCTAGTATATCTACAAATTTTCTTACATATGTTAGATGTATTATAACATTGTTGATCATAATTAAAACAACTTTCATTACTAGAGTATAACCCTAAAATTAAATAATGTTTAGTGGTCACCTTCTTAAGCATTTCATGTATCACACAAAGTTGATGAAATTTTATTTCATTTGGCATATCTATTAGCTTGTTTCTGATATCATTCAGGAGATATCCTTGATAAATTGTAATGGAATATATCATTATATTTTGGGAACTAATCTCAATATATATATTCTTTACTATTCTATTACATTGCTATTTATTTCTTCTATTATAGTTCATTCTAGAGAGTTATGAAATAGCTTGATTCTTCATTTTATGGTGTCATTTATATCGTACAAATGTAAGAAACTTTCTACATTCTTCATCAGCTGCTCTAAAATTGTACAACCCTTTCTAAGAAGATTTCCCTTTGTACAAATATGTTTGTTCTTTTGCCTCCTTCCATGTTGCATGACTCTTGACTTTGGTGGAGAAAAGATAATATAATATAAGAACGTTTTACCTCTTGGTTTCCTGATGGTTGTAAGAAAATAGTTAGTTAAGACTTCTATGACTTTATAATTTTCAGGAGGTCATTCATTGTTTATAAAATGTCATATACTTTCTATAAGATAGTGTTGTATTTCATCCAATTCATTTGTTTTAGTAAGCTGATATCATTCTTCTCCTTCATATATTTTTAGTTCGTAGTCTCCAAATCTCATATAACTCCTTCATTCCATATGTGATTGTTCAATTCCTATAAAAAAAATTCATTATAAAATTTTGCAATAGCAAATAACTCGGTTATTCTATTTAAATCAAATTGTCTTGATAGTTGATATGCTAAGAATTATCTTCATTTTTTTATAGGTTCTCATATTATATTTATTCTTCTATTAGTGATAAAAAATTTTAACCATCTTTCGGAACTCAAATTATGTATATTTGATGATGGCTTCACAATCTGTTCTCATGATAGTCTCCATTCTATGACAAATGAAAAAGTAATAAGTTACCAAGTTATTGATAATTGCAATAAATGCATAATCCAAAGAGCTTAAATACTTCTTTTCTTTATAAAGTCTAGAAACATTTCTGCAACTACTTTATTCTTTCTTGTCATCGAATTTATTAAGTTTCCTTATTAGAGTTCACCCCAACCTTTTTCACATCCACCAGTTTCATTGATTAGAAAATATGTATCTAATGGAAGAGATAATTTTGGATGTTATGACTCCATCTTTTTGATTTGCTACACTAATAAAACATCTAATTTATTAACATAATTTGATAACATCAGGGAGAATATTACATCAGGACTCTTAAAGCAGTTTGTGTTCGGAGTTTAATGGTAGTGTGCCACGTGTCAAGTGGGCCCCATCGTAATACACTGACATTGGTCAGTGTTAAAAATAGTAAAACTCACTTGACACGTGACGCCCCACCATTGAACTCCGAATACATTACGAATCCTGACGTAATATTTTTCACATGGCAGGACTCCTATATCTTAATTTTGATAATTGGATAACTCTTATTTTTAATAATTGGGTAATATACATTCATCAACCTTCTATCTCACAATTATTATACTTTATTTCTCCTTTAATATTCATACTTAGAAGCATTTCATAGAATATTCTTCAATAATTTCTAAATTTTTCAGATTTTCTCCCATATAAAATTTTATGGTGAAGCCTACACAGCCATAGTTAGAAATAATTGGGATTTTTTTATAATTTAACTTATCAAATATAAGAAACCTACATATTTTCCTTCGCATATTACTATACCCACCTCAAACAAATCATGAATCTTAATAAGAAATGAAGGGCCATAAGAAGACATTAATAGCATTTTTTACATTATTATTTAACTTATCATCCATTCATTTATTCATCCAAATGTCTTAACATAAAATTCTCATGTCCTTTTCCTATCAAAAATAGATATAAATGCATAAAAAACTTGACAGAGGTGAAAAAAATATAGTGTAAAGGGCATCAACAAGCCAAAATTTGAATTATAATAACAATATTATGACATGGAACATGTCAACAAATGTTGCATTCCTTGTGCAAATGTACCAAAAACAATCAAATGTTTTATTAGTAAATTAGTGCCCATCAATATTTTTTTTTTATTTGCACACAATAATTCATAACAAAAAAATAGTATTATTTAAATAAAGAAAAAAGAGGTAGAAACTGCCTTCACTGAACTCTTATAAATCGACTACGCTGCTGCGGCTAACGGTACTGACCGATAGCAAGCTCGCTTTGCTGCACGGACAATGTCCTCAACCTATACATAATTCAATGAGTTTTTTAAGAAACATTTAATTAACATTAAGGGGCATTTACATAAACACCACAAAGATCGTATGTATTTACATATCTAACACCCAAGCATTCATATTTACATGCATACGACTCAAATCTTTAACGTCACATCAAAAAATGTGCCCCATCAATATATCTTTTTAAAAGTGAAATATATCTTTTAATGCATAAGTTTAAGACAACAAAGCGGTATAAGTGCAAATATCAAACTTTGGGTGTTGGATAAGTAAAGACAAAGGAATTGTGTGGTATTGATGTAGATTTCCCTAATGTTATGATGCCATGCTAAGCAAGAGTATTGGAACATATGAGAAGTAACTCGAGTGGTTTACTGACCTGAGGAAGAGCCAGCTTCTCCAGATTTGCAGCATATGGCATTGGAACATCCGCTCCTGCAATCCTCTCGACCGGAGCGTCGAGATACTCGAAGCATTCCTCAACGACGACGGCACTGAGCAACAGAAGGTTATATTAGAGGGAGATGGTTTGTTCGTACCCAGTGAATCAGGTCCAAATGTGTATTTGAAGCGAGAGAATCAGAGAGTATACTTTTACAATGTAGATGATTAGAAGAGCATTTAAATATAGAGGCATTTAGATACTTGTGTATTTACACTTAACACCTAAATTTGCTCGTAACATTTATACCACCCAAATCTTTCATATAACATAAAAATACCATATTTTTACTCTTAAAAAAATGAAAAAAACCTTTCATGCATAGGTAGGGTGGCAAATATGTAAAAATTAAAGTTTGGGTGTTAGATATGTAAACACATAGGATTGAGTGGCTATATGTAAATCTTTTAAATTTAAAACTTCCATGATATATATGTTGGGCGTTAGATATGCTGGGAGTGCAGAGAGAGAGAGAGAGAGAGAGAGAGAGAGAGAGAGAGAGAGAGAGAGAGAGAGATTCTTAATGGTATTGAACCAAGACTTCCCATGACTTCTAGATCGAAAATGGAGGCTACTTATCCCTTGCTGAGGGATGGCGAGGAGAGACAGATTATTAATAGTATTCAGGTTGGGTTAAACGTTTTACCAAATCTCTGCACCAACACCATGCTGTGGGAAACCTTCTTCTACCGTGACCAATCTGTTGGTTTTCTTGACAGAAGAAATGATAGCATCTCTATCAAGCGGTCTAATTGAACGAAGATTTATAATCTGCAAAATAAATACTTGATGAGTTCCTCCAAACTGAAAGTAGAAAGATAAATACTCACCAAAATATAGTTGGTTTAGTTCGGTTAAACAGTTCACTTTAAATGGACGGTTACCTCAGCACTAATCCCATCCCTGGAGAGAATCTCAGCTGCCTGCCAACAACAAGAACCAAAATAGTTTAGAAATGTAACCAAATAACAAAAGGATTTGAAGAATTCTTAAAATCATACATGCCACTAGTTTTAATATGTTAAGGACTAAGGAGAATGAACAACTTTGATCTTGCATTTGATGAAAATAATATTAAGTTTTAATTAAAAGATGCTAATTCTCTTTATACACACACACATATACATGCGCGAGCGCGCGCACGGACACACACACATACACATATATATATATATGACCATACATTTCTAAGGATTCAACTATGAAAAATAGCCTTTGCTCAACTGATTAATTAGGGAACATTGATTGCCCAAATCCAAGCACTCTACTAAAATAGCTTAAGCATGACATATACCTTAGCTTATTGACTTGAGAACTGTTTAATATAAAATTTCAACTTCCGATTTAAATCGCTCATTGACTTAATATAAAATTTCAACTTTTGATTTATTTTCTTCGATTGGATTTATTTCCTTTCCTATTTTATGTTATTTCATTTATCTTCAAATAATTATTATGAATTGATCAATTGAAGATATTAGGTGTTATCTTGCCTTTTTTGTTATTTCCTTTTTCCTATCTTTCTTATTCTAGGGTCATCAATCCTAAGAGTGCTCTTGTATGAGCATACCTTGTTGTGGAAAACGACGGCAATAAAGCAAAAAATGGAACGAGCAAAATTGCACGCAGAAAAAACACCAGAGCGACATAGATTTACGTGGTTCGGCAAATTTGCCTAGGTCCACGGAGCTGCAGAGGATTTATTTCTTCGAGGAATTACACCGTCGAGCGCCTCGACGTTTACAAGAAAATCTCTATTTTTTTCTCTCCCTTCCTCTCTCTCTCTCTCTCTTCCTCTCTTTCTCTTAGCTCTCAAGAGGACTTGGATTGGCTTTGCTTGGATTGCATTTCCTTTAAAAAAAAAGAGACTATTTATAGAAACAATGAGAGCGGTAGGTGTAAGGTAGGTGAGCGGTAGATGGGATGTAATAGGTGAACGGTAGGTGGGTGTGATAGGTGAACGGTAGGTTCCCACTTAATTAAGAAGCAAATTAAATTCGGTGAACCGAGTCTCCAAATTACCCAACAATTCCCCACTTGGAGACTGTGGCACTGAATGCATCACCTACTAGTTGCATCATCTACTAGCTGTATCGACATTTTCCTCAAACATGAGATCTTCCACCTCTGCAACTCGAAGCCCCTGTCTTCATGTCAGAAGACCAGCTGAAGTTGAGCAGAACTTCAGCTTCTCACGAGTAACACCTTCAGTTGACATATCACCATCAACGTAGTCTCGTACCACCAAATTCTTTCTTGGGTTACTCTTGTATTTGCTTACAACTCACACTACATGAGCAATATCCTGCCCTTGCTGAAAGCCCTTTTCAACAGGTTCAGCCTTGTACCTCTTACTGCCACCAAACACAGTCTTCACCTGGTACACCCACTTGTTGTGCAATATCTTTTTCCTTGGTGGAAGTTCTGTCAGCTCCCAAGTTTGATTCCCTGGCAGGAAATTCGTCTCCTCCTTCTTGGTCAGCTCCCACTTGCTCGAATTCTTATCTTGTAAGATTTCTTCATAACTCTGTGTTTCTCCACCATTTGTCTGTACAAGGTTTGGTTTTCCTGTCTTTGGCGCTCTGCCACTTTTCAGGAAATAGATCTTCTTCTGCTTCCCCATAATGCACCTCTGACTCATATATCCACGCTTGAGTAAACCTGTAGTCATATATACTGTGTCAGTTTTTTTACCCCGAGCCAATACTAATGCTCCTTTGGTAACCTTCCAGGTGCTATCTGAGAACACTACTGAATGACCACTCTCATTGAGCTGCCTAACAGAGATGAGGTTTTTCTTCAACTCAGGAATGTGTCTGACCTTTTGCAATGTCCATTTGCTCTTATTAGGGAGTGCAATATCAACGTCTCTCATCCCCACCATATACAGAGCTTTTCTATTAGCCAGATGTACATTCCCAAAGTTACTTGCAACATAATTTTGCATTAACTCCTGGCGGAAAGATGTATGGAATGAAGCCCCTGAATTCAGTATCTAGTCATCAACAGAACTGTGAACTGCCAGCAATAATGCATCATGTATTTCTTCAATTACAACATTAGCGTCATCATTCTCCTTCTTCTTAGGATTCCTGCTGTTTCTTTTTATGTGGTCAGCCTTGCCACAATTCCAACAGGTTGTCTGTTGATCATACTTTGATTTTGATCTTTCTCAGTTTGAGTTCATGTCATGTGATCTCCATCTGGAATCAACATTCAGCGCCGAACTTGAACACGAGGCCTCGCCAAAATCCTTCCTGCGCATCTCCTCAGCCAAAATCAAATCACGAATATCATCATACTTCAGCTTGTATTTACCTGAAGAACTGTTAACTGGCATCCTTATGGCTTCCCAGCTATTTGACAATTAAGCTAACAATATCAGTACACTTATTTCATCATCAAAATCAATTTCAACAGATGACAATTGATTTGTTATAGTATTGAAATCATTCAGGTGTAGAGCAACAGAGAAACCTTCCATCATCTTCAAATTGAATAACTTTTTCATCAAATGCACCTTGTTATTCGCCGATAGCTTTTCATACATACTTGATAAAGCCGTCATGAGATCTGCAGTAGTCCTCCCCTTGATGACAATGTGGGCCACCGATCTCGACATGGTTAATCGTATAACCCCCAGAACCTGTCGATCCAACAGATTTCATTCCGCCTCGTCTATGTTTTTTGGTCGTTTTCATAGTAACAAAAGATGAAGTTTCTTCCCATAGAGGTAGTCCCCTATCTGCATCCTCCAGTAAGTAAACTCTGTGTCATTGAACTTCTTGATCCCCGATGTCATCACTTCGACTCCGTCAATTGTTCTTCCTTAGATTCGAACCCAGGGCTCTGATACCAGTTGTTACGAAAAACAACGACAATAAAGCAAAAAATAGAACGAGAAAAATTGCAAGCAAAAAAAACACCAGAACGACACACAAATTTACATGGTTCGACAAATTTGACTACGTCCACGAAACTGCAGATAATTTATTTCTTCGAGAAATTACACCGTCGAACGCCTCGACGTTTACAAGAAAATCTCTATTTTCTTCTCTCCCTTCCTCTCTCTCTCTTCCTCTCTCTCTTAGCTCTCAAGAGGACTTGGATTGACCTGTCTTGGCTTGCATTTCCTTTAAACTAAAGGAGACTATTTATAGAAACCATAAGAGCGGTAGGTGGAAGGTAGGTAAGCGGTAGGTGGGTGTGGTAGGTGAACGGTATATGGGATACTTAATTAAGAAGTTAATTAAATTCGGTGGACCGGGTCTCCAAATTACCCAACATACGTAACAATAAAGGTTCTGATAAAATTTCAGCCAATACATCAACAGGTGCATCGATGTTTAAAAGTTTAGCTTCATTCTCCTTAACGATTTCAAAGGACATATATTTGAGGTGGCTGAATTGTGCACAAAGATTTTTAGTGAGATGGGCTATGAAAGGATTTATGATGATGTGAAATGGGAGATAAAAGTAAAATAAAAGAAGTTGCATAGAATTTCACAAAAGTTTATGATCGTGCAATTAAAATTCATACATTAAGTGAGAGTAAAGTGTAAAAAAAATCCACAAACTATTTAGATGGGGTCATTTTAATTCCAAAGTCTATAAAGTGTCAAATAAGTCCTCAAACCCTTTAAATTGAGGTTGAAATAGTCCACTGTTGAGACTGTTGCAGCTCATATTAAAAGAGTCTGAGGACTAAATTGACACTTTTATAGACATTGGGACTTAAATGACCCATTGCAAAGATTTGGGAGACTATTTTGACACTTTTCTCCTTTAAGAGCTGAGTAAACTTAACTAACCACAAAAGTGGATCTAACACATCTCAAATAGAAAATAAAGATCTGTTAACATGTGATAATACCCTGAGAGAATTTCAACATAATATATTTTGTAGTTATACATATATATATCTTAAGAGTATTGCAAACGCGATGAAAAGAAATAATTACCTTCAGATCATAAGATAGTGAAATTTGAAAGGTCAGATATTATTAAAGTTTTGAGATACTTTATTTGAACCAAATAAGATAAGAGGATAAGATGAATAGTTTCATCAACAGCCTATCATACAACTTTTAGAAGGATCTAAAAATAGAAAATAGGGGAGGGGTAATAAGCAAATGTTCATAACTACATGGTAATATGAATTTTGTTATAAATTTTGAAATAAATTATATGGATTATTTATTTAACATTTAAACTATTCAATTTATTTCGCTTGCAATTCATTATTGTTATTAAAAAGCCAATCATAAGCTCTGTTGAGAATTATTGAATGTTAATAATATGATGATAACTGATAAAATATTTATACCAAAAGTAATTAATTGAATAAATATTTAAGTTTTTTTTAGTATAAAAAGTCTTCATAAATGGCGCACCAAAACTTTACTCAATTATGGTGAAAAATAAACAAGGGTTGGTTAGAATGTCACCACCTGGCATAACACAATCTAACCTGATAGTAGCGAAGAAAATGATGCTTGCCTAGTTCTAAAACAAAAACTTCATTTGCAAAATTGAATTTGAAACTAGGAATGTGAATAATAAATATTGATTGTTTACCAAAAAAATAAAAAGTTGAAAAAGGATGTTTCAATTATATCGAGTAAAGTTACACGTTGTTCGATATTAGAAAGGAATAACAGCAGTAAAGGGCTTGGAATCGTAGTGAAAAGCAGGATGAAGATAAAACTGTTGAAACAAATAATGTTAATGATATTCCTGTAAAAGGTGCATTTGATACAACTCTTTTCGTAGTTTTTTTTTCTCTTTTTTTTCCCAGAATGCTGGCACATGCCTATTTGTTTGTAGCTTATGTTTTTCAAAAAAATTTGTGGTGGGAAGGCACTCTATATAATACCTACATTAGCTTTCAAAAATTTTTTTTTCCCACAATAATTCCACAAGTCAATTTATAGAAAATTACCACAATCCTAAATAAGCCCTAAGATTATCATCAACGAGAATATTATAAAAATTGTCAATCTTATAACAACATTTAGAAAAGCAATATTAGGATAAGATTGACGGATTATTATAAGGTACACATGTGAAAGAAAGGACATGCACCCACCCGAACTCTCACTAATCCGAAAATTGTTCACTTTGGCATAATGGTCTCATGATTTTCTCTCATTGATGTAACTTCTCAAAAGGCCACATATCCCAAGAGTGCTCCCATGTGAGAATGCCTAAGGATGAAGGTTCTGATAAAATTCCAACCATATCAAAGGTGCCTTGGTATTTAAAAGCTCAGCTTCATTCTACTTAAAGATTTCACAGAACATTTATTTGAGGTGATTGAATTGAGAATATTTAGTAGGATGACGTATGAGAGGATTTATGATAAGCTATAGAATGAGAGATATAAGTGCATAAAAGAAGTTACAAGTAATTTCAAAATAGTTTATGATTTTGTAATAATGACATACTTTAAGAGATGAGTAAACTTAGCTACCTACAAAAGTGGAGCTAACAAATCTTAAATAGATAAAAAAGATTCTTTAACAAATACTATACGGAAATACATTGAGAGTTTGAACATTATATATGTTTGTAGTTATAGAAATATATCTTAAGCGCATCAAAAACATGATAAAAAGAAATAATTACCTTAAGATAAGATAGTGAAGTTTGAAATGTGGGATATTACTAATCTTTTCAGATAGAGATTTGTGAAATTCTGTGTTTCCTATTTAGATTTATTCTCGTTTATTTCTTTTTTACTATATTTTATTTCTTTCCTCTGTGGTTGCTATATATTTGGTAATGTGTAATTGTAAGCATTATGTTTTGCCCTACGTTCTATTCATTATATAAGGAGAGGTGTTGTAGTTTGTTGCTTAAGAAATAAGAGAATATTTTCTTCTCACATTTTCCTTCATGGTATCAGAGCCAAAACACTAATTTTGTTTTCGTCTGTTCTCTTCTCGAAGTCTCTCTGAATGACACCGCAACTGTCATCTTTGCAAAGGCCTCGATAGGGTTTCCTTCAAACTTCTTCAACAATGACTTTGTGGCAAATGGCTTAACAACATATCTCATCTCTATTTGTTTCCTTTGGTTTGTGAATAATTGTGGTTTCTCGACCCTCCTATTCCTCATATGTTGGTTTCTCCTGTTGTCTCTGTAGCAGCCCTCATTTGTCGGCGCTCCCTGCACCCTCCCTGCAACTTGACAATATTTTCCTACAGGTCATCCCTCCTACGAGGAGCAGCCAACCATTCTCGCACAACAGAATAGCCTACCAGCTTGAAGATACACCAATGCATCACAAATTTCTCCTATCTGTCTAACAATGAAAGATTTAAACCTTAAATAATAGACGGGTGCTTCTGATTCCATACACGGAGACATCCATGCTCCCACCAACTACCAAGAGTACATCACTTGCAAATTTGCAAGAATCGTCGATGGACTCACTTTAGGATTTTTGGGAAAGGAGATATGAAAGTCTTCAAAAATATTCAATTTTCTTATGTGTTATATGTTCCCCAATTAGACTACAACTTACTTTCTATTAGCAAGCATACTTATGATTGAAAACGTGTTACTAAATTTCATTCTAACTCCTGCGAATTTTAGGCGGTGGATTCGATGAAGGTGATTGATAGTGTTTAATTGCAGCAAAGATTTATACTTGCTCAAGAATAATTATTATCTTGACGCACAAATGTCTTCACTATCCTCACTCCGTATTCCTAAGTCTTCTTTGTCTTGAATCTGTTTAGAGTCGAGTTTTATTATGGCATTTTCATATGAGTCATCCCAATTTTCATTATGTTGCAAAATTGTACCTCATTTTTTATTAATAAAAAGAGGTTTATCAGTGTGAAACTTATCAATTGGCCAAACAAGCTCTTCATGTCTATCATCTATCTCAATACAAACCCTCGCATCTTCTTCCTACATTTGGGGACCATCAAAAGTGAAAAACTAGGTCAGATGGTTTGTTTCTTTATTGATGACTACCCTAGAACCAGTTGGACATTCCTCATAAAGGAAACTTCTAAAAATAAACAAATCATTCAGCCATTTCATTACATGACTTTCACTTAGTTCCAATGCAAAGTTCAGATTCTCAAAATCGATATGCAAAAGAATACTTCAATTTGATCCTTAGGTTAAAGCTTACAAAAAAATGGTATCCATATGAGTTTGTGTTGAAACTTCATAACAAAATGGGATAGTTGAGAGAAAGAATAGAAATCTTATCAAGGTATCTAAGTTAATAATACTCTTTCACAATGTTTCAAAAAATTTCTAAGGAGATGCGCTCACAGCCATCTACCTCATGAATATAATATCAAGCAGGGTCTTTGGATTCAAAGCCTCTCTCGATATTGTCATGAAAAAATTCTCTCGTCAGAGTTTTCTATCCACTCTTCCTCTAAAAATATTTGGTTGTATTTCTTTTATTCATATTCACCAACCAAATCACACGGAGCTTGACTCAAACTCCATCAAATGTATCTTCCTAGGATAAGCTTCTAACAAGATGGGGTACAAATGCTATACTCTCATTACGAAAAAAATATTATAACTCTATGAATGTTACCTTCTCTGAAAACCAATCATGCTATTACAAATCTGATCCAGGTGAATAACAAACTTGGGACCCTACCCTAGATACCCACGCTGGCCTAGAGCCATCACAACATATTATCTCCCTACACTACTCTGAATACTCACATTGATCTAAAGTCATCGTAATCTATTCTCCTTTATTCTAACTATCGTGTTCCCCAAGTTCCACCAGTTGAGAACATCCCACCTGAAATCAAAAACAAGAGACCTCGTGTGTAAACTAGAAGAAAGAGATCCACTGAGCAAGATAATGACAATATGCAATCACAGGATTGTTCATAACTAATCAGAATTCACACATCTTTGAGAATCTATGGGAGGAAGAATCCAACGAAGAAAAAGTTGCACAAATTATCCTATTCAGATGTATGTTGCCTACGGAAATTATCAACTTATAAAACCTTTGTATCTAATCTTGATAGTGAGAAACCCAAGTCTATACATGAAGCTCTTCAAAGACAATGGAAAAATGCGGTTGAAGAAGAAATCCAAGCACTTAAGCTAAAAGACACATGGACCCTTACAAAGCTTCCTCTAGATGCAAATGGGTATTCAATGCTAAGCACAAAATAGATGGGAGTTGAGCATTGAGAGGTTCCAGGCTAGGTTGGTGGTCAAAGGTTTCATTCAGCCTTATGAGAAAGACTGTCAAGAGAGCTTTGCTCCAGTTGACAAGTTAAAAACTGAAAGACCCAAATTAAACACTATAAGAGTTCTTTCTTTGGAATCAAATAAATAGTGGGAACTGTATCAACTTGTTATCACGAATGTGTTTTTGATGGAGACATGGAAGAAAAAGTGTACATGGAGATCCCCACATGACTAGAAGATGACTCAAATAAACATCAAGTTTTTAAACTAAGAAAATCACTTTATGGCCTCAAATAATTGACAGGAGTTTGGTTTGACAAATTTGTTGAGATTATAAGATCTTATGGGTGCATTCAATACCAATCAAATCATATACTATTCATAAAGCATACAAAGGAAAATAATAAAACGATACTCATTATCTATGTAAATAATATGATCCTGACAGATGATGATGATAAAGAGATTAGGAACATTAGAGAGATTCTCACTACTAAATTTGAAATTAAGAATATATGAGCAATGAGATACTTTCCAGGCATGAAAGTGGCCAAATCCAAATGGGTAATGTGATATCTCAAAGAAAGTGCATCCTAGACCTATTGAAAGAAACATGAATAATAGGGTACAAACCTGCTAAGACTCCTATAGATTATAACAAAAAGTTACAGCTTGGGGAGAAAAACATCAATAAAAAAAGGTAAATACCATAGATTGGTGGGTAGGCTCCTCTACTTATCACATAGTAGACCTAATATTGCTTTTTCTATAGGCACAGTGAGTCAACACATAAACAATCCAAACGAAGAACATTTGGGGATAGTTTGCAAAATATTGAGATTTCTTAAGAATACACTTTGTAAAGGGTTCTTGTTCAAGAAATCTGATAATAAGGATGTAGAGGTTTTCTCTGATGCTAGCTAAGCAAGAGCACTCACGAACAAAAGATCCACCTCTGAGTATTCTTCCTATGGAAAAATCTTGTCACATTGAAGAGCAAGAACCAGTAGTCTCTAAAAGCAATGCAAAAAATGAGTATCAGATACTTGCTTTGTGAATTTGTGAAAAAATGTGAATTCAAAGGGTACTAAATGAGTTTGGATACTCCACGGTTGATCCCATTATGATGTTCTGTAATAGCCAAGTCATCATTAGCATTACAAAAAATCTTGTCACATCGAGATTGATAGATATTTTATTTTTTTAAAAGGTCAATGGAGACATTATTAACTTAATCTACATCATGACTCACTGTCAAATTGCTGGTGCCTTAACAAAATCTCTACCTCCTGGCAGCATCAATGATTTGAATACCAAGTTGGGTCTTTAAAACATCTATGACCCAACTTAAGGGAATTTTGGAATTATGTGTTTATTATTATGTTGTATTTCTTTTCTTTATGGTTGTTATATCTTTGATAAGGTGTAACTATGGGAATTATATTTTTCCTTTGGTTTTATTCATTATATAAGGAGAGGTATTGTGATTTGTTGACTAAGAAATGAGATAATATTTTCCTCTCATGTTCTTCTTCAAGATTCAAATTAAATTCTTTAGTTGAGCCAAATAATATGAAGGATAAGATGTATAGTTTCATCAATAAGCTATCATGTCTTAGACGAATCTAAAAAAAGATTGGACACTAATAAACAAATATAGATGAATGATGAAGTTCAAGGTATTTAAGGAAAAGAGATGTACTTTTAAAATTAATACCATTGATGCATGTAATTTCCTAAGTGACAAAACTAAACAGTATTAAACCATTAAATAGTTATTAGAAGGCTAGAAAAGCACATAAAGAATCTAATAGACTAGCAAAAGCTCCAATTTTTTTTTATAATTTATATAACAGACTTGATGCTAAAAGAGATGAAAATGTATATGATAATGAAAATAAAAGATGATAGATCTAAAAATTTTGATTAAGTTAAATGCATTGCAAGCGAAGATAAATATATTTTATTTAAAGATAAAAGATATAACAGAATGATGACATTATAACTTTGAGAAACTATTAAATATAACAGAATGATGAAAAATAAACAAATAAATATAATAAACAAAAATAGGTAAAACTTTACATCAACATGAGTTACAAAGAATTGAAATTTTATATGGCATAATATAGCAATGTCATTAACAATTTTTTTCAATAAAATTTAAAAGACCAAAATAATGTTAAATGATTGGAGATGAAGTGTATAAAAACAATTATTTAAAAATAAAAGGATAAGCTTAAAACTGTACTAACTACAAACGAATCAAGTTTAAAGAGTCGTGCAAATGAACAAAGACTTGGAAAAATTATAATAGTACTAAAGAAGTAATATGGTTTAATGCCTGAACATCTCCTATATAAGTGATAAATATATAGAGATGATATTGAAAAGATATAATTTTGATTGCCACAAGAATTAATTGCATGTGAAAGAAAGAAAGAAGTGTTTACCAAATGTATGTTGCAATTATCAATGATATGTACAATGCAACACTAAATATTGTGGAATTGTGTGTTGCATTTTAGTTTTATTTCCTCCTCATTATGTTATATTTCTTTCCTTCTTGAGTTATGTTTTCTTTGGTAGCTCATTATGTTATATTTCTTTCCTTCTTGAGTTATGTTTTCTTTGGTAGGTTGTAATTGTTGCAATTATTCGTGCACTAATCGTTCCTTATTATATCAGAAGAAGAGTTGTAATTTGATTATTGAAAAATAAGTTAATTTAATTTTATCCATCTTTATTCATGGTATCAGAGATAAGTAATAAACCTTAACTCTCCTTCCTCCTGCAAGCCCTCCGCCAGATCTTCTCCTTGCAGACACATCTCTTCTTCCCTGTCAAGCAATCATTATCTGAGCTTCACAGAAGACTCGATTGCTTCTCTTCACCGAATCGCTTCCCAGCAAGCCCAGATCGCTCCACAACAGAATTGGATCGCTTCAGGCACATTCTTTCTGTCACTTTGCAGCCACAATCAGATGTAATTCTTTCTTTTGTTTTGCACTTGTGATTCTTTCTCTCATTGGCACCCGCAAATCATTTTGTCGCTTCGCAGGCGCAATCTCTTCCCTTCGGCTGGGTTTGCTCTCTGTGAAGAGAAGCTATGTCAAAAGAGAAGCTATGTCCTCACACACATTGTTTCCACTGCCACGCTGTGGAAGTTTTCTCTCAGCCGCAGTTATCAAGTAGCTTTCCAGAGTAAGTTCATCCTTCCTAAGCAAGCAGAACGCTTTCCTCTTCTCTTGTATCACACAATCAGCCATAAAATTCTTTCCAACGCTAAAACATAGTGCTTACGACAAAATATGGCATGAAGATGTTTGGCTATACTCTAGAGGTTAGCTTAGAATTAGAGTTCAGAAATTCTGCCCAAACAACCCCAAAACTCACTTTATCACAAATGATAAACTCAATGGTAATAACTTCATTGAATGGTCTCAATTTGTGTTTATGTACATTTGTAAAAAAGAAAATAAGAAGCATCTCATAGGAGAAGGCACGGTTCTTAAGTCTTGTCGCTCATGGAAGATCCAGAATCATGTGGTCATGTCTTGTTTGATCAATTCTATGACCAAAAAAATTGGAGAATATTTCTTGCTTATAAGAAAACACAGGAGACTTAGAAAACAGCTCGTAAGACCTATTCCAGTATTGAAAATACTACAAAATTGTTTGAGATTAAGGCAATTGCATGAACTCAAACAAGAAGAGTTATGTATGACTCAATAGTTCAACACACTCACAAAGTACTGCTTACAGTTAGACATGCATGATACTTATACATGAAAGTGCCCTCAAGTTGCTATGCTACATAAAACAATAGTGGAGAAGAACCTGATAATCAAATTCCTATTGGGTATAGATAAGAACTTAGATGAGGTCAGATGAAGAATTATGGGGATGAAACCTCTCTCTACTGCTAGGAAAGCCTTTGCTGAAATCAGAGAAACGAAAGTAGGAAAATGCTCATGATGAGATAAAGTGTGAATTCATCTAACACTGAAAGCTCCGTTTTGTACACACGCAACTTCTCCCACGAGTCAAAGACAAAGAAGAATCAAGAATCATCACTTATGTAAATATTATAATAAGCTGGGTCACACAAAGGACAATTGTTGGAAACTACATGGAAATCCTGTAGATTGGAAACCAAGGTAAGGGAGAAAATACCAAGACAACAAGTCCCATGTTGTTACCTCTTCTAAAGGGTTGATTGACCCTAACAACTTCACCAAGAAACAGCTAGAGGCGTTGAAGAAACTTCTTTCGAGCACAATTGACTGGCCTATCAATTTGACGATAAACCAAGGTATTGTGTCTTATTATCTCTCTAACAATGTCAAATTTCAACCTTAGATAGTAGATTCAAGTGTTTCTGATCACACGTCTGGAGATATTCAGACTCTCATTAACTATCAAGAATTCACCAACTATATTTGTTAGACTTGCATAATGAATCTCACTCTTGAATTGTTGGGAAAGAGTAAAAGTCTCCAAAGATATTTAGCTCTCTTATGTGTTATATGTTCACCAATTAGATTGCAACTAAATTTCAATTAGCAAGCTTACTCATGAATAGAACTGTGTTACTAAATTTCATTCTAACTCTTCTAAATTTCAGGTAGTGGATTCTAGAAAAGTATTTGGCAGAGTTGAATTGCATCAAGGTATATACCTACTTAAGGAAAGCTATTCTCTACACACAAGTGTCTTATTCACCATTTTCTTCCTATGTTTCGAAGTTTGTCAAAAAAACGAGTTTGTTAAGACATTATCGTCTGGGTCATCCCAATTTTCATAATGTTGCAAAATTGTCATCATCTCTTTATTAATAAAAAGCCCGAGTTTTATCAATATAAAACTTGTCAATTGGCTAAACAAAATTGTCATGTCTACCATTTGTCTAAATACAAATCTTCGCAATATTTCTCTATCATCCACAATAACATTTGAAGACCCTCAAAATTAAAAACTGTCGATAGAGGCAGATGATTTATCTCCTTTATTGATGACCACAATAGAACTAGTTTGTATTCCTCATGAAAAAAATTTTGAAATTGCTTAAAATTTTCAATCCTTCCTAACAAGATTTTCACTAGATTCCAATGCAAAATTCAGATAATCAATTATGATAATGCAATAGAATATTTCAACTCTATCCATGGACCATACCTTACAAAGAATGATATCATCTATGTCAGTTCCTATGTTGAAACTCTAACAAAATGAAATGGCTTGGACGAACAATAGACAACTCCTTGAGATATAGTTTTATGATGCTTTCTCCAAATGTCTAAAAAATTTTATCGGGAAATGTCGCGTTCACAACCACCTACCACATTAATAGAATGCCAAGCAGAGTCCTTAGATCAAAGCCCCTCTTGATATTGTGATGGAAAAAAACCCTCATGTAAGAAAATTCTCAACCAATCTTCCTCTAAAAGTATTTGGATCTCTTTTCCTCAAATTCACCAACCAAATCATATAAAATTTGACCCAAAGTCCATCGCACGTATCTTTCTTGGGTATGCTTCTAACAAAAAAAAAAAGAAACAAATGTTATTCTCTCATTACAAGAAAAGATTATAACTTCATGGATGTTACCTCTTTGATACATCAACTTGATATCTAGAATGCGTTTTTGAATGAAGACATTGATGAAGAAGTGTATATGGGAATACCACTGGTACTGGAAAATGACTCAAAAAAAAACTTATGGTTTGTAAACTAAGTCACTTTATATCCCCAAATAATCTCCAAAGACTTGGTTTGATAAGTTTGTATAGGTGATGGAATTGATAGGTATATCTAATGTCAAACAGATCATACGTCATTCATAAAATATACTAGAGGATTTAGGCTATACTTATTGTCTATGAAGAAGAAGTGATCCTGACAAGTGATGATGAAAAAGATATTAGAAAGATTAAGGAAGTTCTTGTCATTAAGTTTAAAATTAAGGATATAAGGGTGATGAGATACCTTTTGGGCACAGAAGTGGGTAGGTCCAAGATGGGTACTATGATATCTCAAAGAAAGTACATCATGGACCTACTAAAAGAGATAGGGTTACTAGGATGTTTGTATTTCAACAAAAAATTACATTCAGGAGAAGAGAAACTAGTGGAAAATGATAGATATCAGACACTGGTGGATAAGCTCATTTGTTTATCATACACTTGATCTGATATTGTTTACTATATCGGCATTGTGAGTTAACATATGAATAGTTCGAATGAAGAGCATTTGGAGATGGTTTACAGAATATTGATGTTTCTTAAAAAAACCCTGGTTGAGGGTCATTCTTCAAGAAATCAGACAACAAACAGGTAGAGGTGTACATTGATGCTATTTGACAAGGAGAACTCATGGATATAAGGTTCACTTTTGGGTTTTGTTCCTATGTCTTGGGAAATCTTGTCACTTGGAGGAGCAATAAACAAGCAACAATCTCTTAAAATAGTGCAGAATCTGAGTATCGAGCATTTTCTTTGAGAATTTGTGAAGGGATGTAGATCTAAAGGTTGCTAAATGAGTTGAGATGCTCTACTATCAACCCATAAAATTTTTTTATGATAGTAAAGACGCAACTAGTATTGCAAAGAATCTAGTGCATCATGACAACACTAAGCACATTAAGAACGATAGATTTTATCTCTGAAAAGGTCGATGAATGCATTATTCTCTTAACCTACGTTTCAATTCATCTTCAAGTTGTCGATGTCTTCACTAAATCTCTACCTCCAGGTAGTTCAATGATTTGAATACCAAGTTGATATTTTACATCTATAACCCAACCTGAGGGAGAGTATGAAATTCTCAGCTCCTTGTTTTAATTTTATTTCCTCCTTATTATATTATACTACTTTCCTTCTTAAATTATGTTTTCCTTAGTAAGTTGTAATTATTATAATTATTTGTGCCCTAACCATTCCTTATTATATAAGGAGAAGAGTTGTAATTTGATTATTGAGAAATAAGAGACTAAAATTTTCTCCACCTTCCTTCAAGTATTATTAAAAGTAGAAGGATAAAAGAATTTTCAATTATAATGAAAACATGTTTAAAATCAGCACAGAGCCTACATAGTTTTAGGTTGGTTATAAATATGGTTACAAAAAAATACTTAGGTCTCTTTATGTATGATTTTTTGCAAGTGATGGTTTAATGAATTAGTAATTTGAAAAAATAAATTAAAATTTAAAACACTAGAAAAAATGTAAAGCCAAAGATCCTAGGGTTAGAAAAATAAAGATAAGAAATATAATACATAATTTTAACGATGCAATATATTGGTACCTAAGTACAATAAGTTTAAGTATTTTGGATCTACCATATAACAATAACAACAACAACAGGCCTTTATACCACTAAATGGGTCGCTGCATAAATTCTTTTCCTCCATTGTGTCCTATTAAGTGTCATATTTTCATTTAAATCTATTAGAATTAAGATCATTTTTTTATATAATATGCTTGAGTATTTATATAACACTATCGTTGCCGGTCCCAAGCCCGGATGAGAAAAGTGGAGGGTTGCGTTAGGTAGTCGACAGCCAGCGTAAAACTTGTCGAAAAAAATCATGACATGA